>CM055118.1:5133848-5183848 GCA_029206835.1 Rana muscosa
TGCCACCAGCCAGTGTCAACTGTCAGTGCCACCTGCCAGTGCCAGCCAGTGTCACCCACCAGTGCCAGCCAGTGTCACCCACCAGTGCCAACCAGTGCCACCCGCCAGTGCCTACCAGTGCCACCTCGCCAGTGCCTACCAGTGCCACCGCTACCAGTGCCACCTGCCAGTTCCAAACCAGTGCCACCAGCCAGTGCCAACCAGTTCCAACTGCCAGTGCCACTGCCAATCAGTGCCACCTGCCAGTGCTATCTGTCAGTTCCAAACCAGTGCCATCTGTCAGTTCCAAACCAGTGCCATCTGTCAGTTCCAAACCAGTGCCATCTGTCAGTACCAATAGTGCCACCTGTCAGTTCCAAACCAGTGCCACCTGTCAATGCCAACCAGTGCCATCTGGCAGTGCCAATCAGTGCCACCTGCCAGTGCCAATCAGTGCCATCTGTCAGTTCCAAACCAGTGCCACCTGCCAGTTCCAAACCAGTGCCACCTGCCAGTGCCATCTGTACTGAGGACATCAAGTGTGTGCTAGAGTGACAGGAGCAAGCAGGAAGGAGTGGAGTGGGTGAGGTTTTTTTTTAAAAATCGGCCACAAAAATCGGCATCATATAATCAGCCACCGGCCGCCCCAATTTCTAAATATCGGCATCGGCCAGAGAAAAACCCATATCGGTCGACCTCTACCATCCCCCAAAACATATATCCCTGGCCAAGGTGTTTTCCCACTTTGCTGTCCTCCCCAGCTACTTACTTTTTATTACTTCCTAGTCATTTGTTTTCCCACTACTCCTACTCACAGTTAATGCTCTCCCTGGCAGCCTTCATATGCCCCCTAATTACAGCCAACCTTCCCAGCCAATTTCATTAGACCCCCGCCTCTCAGTGGTTCCCCCACCCCCAATTAGAGTGCATCCCTCCAGGGCCACCTCACAGCACCTACCTTCTCCCACCTGGAAAATTCTATCGATTTAGAACTAGCCCTGTACCTCACCACCTGCACATTGTACTACTCTCTGGAAAATTTTGTATAGGAGAAACTATTAACGAGTTTGAGTTAATCCTGTGATTTCCTACCACATCCCAAATTGTAGAAGGAAAGAGGAAGGCCCCAGGGGATTGTACGGCAGGAAGCCAAAACAGGATAACAGAAGGTGAAAAATTTGTATAAAAAATTTAATTTTAATAAGAAAAAATATATATAAAGAGATATGTGATAAAAACAGTCATGGGAGAGATCCTGCGTCAGGCGAGAAGCCGGCCACAACTGACGCACGAGGGAGTGGTGGTACAAATATACCAGGACCTCTCCGGCATTACATTGCAGCATCGCAGAGACCTTAAGCCCCTGCTTGACTCCCTGCGTGACAAAGGCATACAGTAAAAATGGAAATTCCCCTTCTGCTTGTCGGCATCCTCTCAGGGAAGCACTGCTTTACTAAAGGTACCAGAAGATCTACCGCATTTCTGTGAGATCCTGGACATCCCCCTGGTGGATGTCCCTAACTGGTATGCGGACTTTCGTCGCCCCACGGTTAAAAACGCAGCTGCTCCAGGAGAACCCATGGATGCACAGCCCACCAGCTATCGTAGACGGAGATCTCCCTCGGGACAGAGGCAACATACTGAATCCCGCGACCACCGTCAGGAGCACAGCCCGTCCTATCCACCCAGGTCCCGGAGATCCCGCCGGGGACGCTAAGCCCTAGTCAGATACTCCCTGATCTCTGCTCACTGTTAGCCACGTTGGCTTCTTGTCTTTATCTTTACGGTTCTTGCTTTAACTTAACTGGTTAATGATTTGGGATTGTGTGTTATTCTAAGAGGCCCTTATTGCCTGCTCAAGTACTGTTGACTAGCGCTATGGGAGGATCTTAACATCAGCGCCACTGCCTTTTGTTGCCTGCCAGTACAAATGGCCTCAGGGCGGACTATAATCCTCTACGACAAAGCATGGAGCGCACGGTTGTTACCCAAACTACAATTCCCATGCTGCCCTACGGCCACCGCTGTTAGTGAGGCCGGAAGGTAACACAGCTACGTCCTCCTATGTCTGACGTCATTCCACTGAGACCTATCTCACCGCGCAACGGATGTTGTGAACGCTTTTACTCAGGACAGCTCCTCTTCCCATCGTCTTCTGTTGTTCTCCCTACTTCATCTCCGGATGCTGCTGCCTCCAAGTTCCGATCCCCATTGCACCGGAGCCTACTCCCGCCCACGGGTACTGTACTCCGTGATCTGCAACATCTTGCCGCCACACGCTAGCGCATGAGGCTTAATCTGCAGCATCCCTATCCTACTTACAAGCCCTTTGCTGCCCTTTCCACCCGCAACAGTGCGATCTATAGGCTCACCCACCTGACTTTGCTGTGAGATGCACTTCGGACCTCTCTCCTGCCGCCTGCTAGGGCGCTGACCCCTGTATATGTATCGGCTCAATATACCCGCATGTACTTAATTTGAGGTATCTTATATCCTTCTGCTTATCCCTAGCTACCCATCTGACTTGTCATCCTGTCTTCATGCTGTATTCCTTCTGAATAACTCTGCTACAGGTAATAAGGGACTATATGTTCAGTTATAGTGTTATACTCATTTTAGTTCTGTTCACTATGTTGATGGTTCTTGCTAACCCCGGGCAGATTTTAGACCATGGTCATTCCATTATGGGTCCTGGCGGAGTTTCCTGATCCCTTACGATTGTCATATTCGGCTATGCGACAAGGCTTCTTAATGACATCATCTGCTTTTTCCTCACTGTGGCTGTTAGAGTTGCTCCTGCCTATCCCTCCATTCGCTGCACCGTCCTCCACACTAGGATGGTGCTCCCTCCCACACACATCTCTGTTTGTTTTTGTTTATTTCTGTTTAGCTGAAGGGATACCCTCCTCCATATTCTGTTTTAGATCCTGTGGCGATGGGTAGTCCTGTCCTGTAATTCTAACACATCTCACGGGTTAGGTACTGGTCAACCCCCACACAGGTGTTGCAGGGTGCTGGCTCCCCGTTGTGGGTGCCCACGCTGTATACACTCTGTACGCTTCCGGTACTGTGATATACTGAGGTAGAGGACCTACCCTCTCCATACCTCACCGGAATACTAGTAGAGATTACGTCACTCTATTCATATTGATAGTTAATTCAAAAGAACACCTACTTCACCAGATCCCAACTTAACCACCACCCCCTCCTTACCTCATCACCCCCCCTTATCTCACACCCCCTCCCCCACATGGCAGACAGTATCGCCTCACCGGGAGGGCCCCACGGACAGCCACACCCTCCATTCCAACTCAAACTATACTCCATGAATATACGTGGCCTTAACACCTCCGAAAAAAGATCTCAATTGCTCTACACTCTCCGGAAATCCAAGGCACATGTTGCACTCATACAGGAGACGCATTTCAGAACTGATACTGTCCCCAAACTTCGCGATCCACACTTTCCTACAGTGTTCCACGCCTCTAACAAGGACGCCAAGTCAAAAGGGGTATCTATCCTGATTTCAAAACATTGCCCCATTGAGATAACGGATGTCCTAAGTGACGCTTTAGGCCACTTCTTGTTTGTCAAAGGTACTCTGCATGATAGGCCTATAACAATAGCAAATCTTTATGCCCCCGATTCAGGCCAAGTCTCCTTTTTCCGCGACACCCTACACCAACTTACACATTTTCAATCAGGCACTTTGATTGTGGGGAGAGACTTCAATATTGCTCTGAATCCTTCCCTGGACACCTCCAATGGGACCTCTTCTTTAACATATAGAGCACTTTGTGCGATAAAAACCCAACTCAGTGAACTGTCCCTGCATGACACATGGCGCACGTTACACCCGAAAGACAAAGACTACACCTTCTTTTCTCCTCCGCACAATAAATATTCAAGGATCGATCATTTCTTTATCTCCCAGAATGACCTCACCTTCCTGACTAAGACCTCTATCGACCCCATGTTGCTATCAGATCACAATCCGATCTCCATGACTCCAACACTTCCAATGACACGCCACAGATCGAATATATGGCGCCTGGACAACTCCCTCTTGACAGACGTGGATGTATCACTCAAACTACGAGAACGTCTGGCCCACTACTTCGCCGAAAACACTACGGCAGACTCCTCCCCTATCAATATCTGGGCCGCCCACAAATGTGTGATCCGGGGTGAACTCATCTCCCTAGCAGCCGAAAGACATAGAACCAGAAAAGCCCACATTGCAAAACTGACGGCGCGTGTTCGCTCACTTGAACAAATGCACAAAAGATCACTGGCCACATCCTCGCTTGCCGAATTAATGAAAGCCAGAGAAGACCTCCTAGAGGTACTTCACAACACGCTTAAACGTAAATTTGCCCTGACCCAAAAGCTGTTTTATTAGTTCGGAAATAAGTCTGGGAAATTGCTGGCCAGAGCCCTTCAAGTTAAAAAAGCTGCACACACTATTCATTCAATTAAGGATCCCTCGGGCAACACTAAGGTCTCCTCGGAAGACATTGCCGACCAGTTTGTACACTATTTTACTCAGTTGTATAACTTGCCCCCCCCCCCCCCCCCCGCTCACAGCGGCTACAACGATGGAACGTGCGCGGATATCGAACGATTTTCTCTCACAATATTGCCCTTCGCCCCTCACCCCAACAGAGGCGACGGATTTAGATCGCCCGATCTCGTTAGAAGAGACATTGACTGCCCTGAAACAATTGAAATCAGGTAAGAGCCCTGGACCAGACGGCTTGACGGTTAGCTATTATAAATCTTTCACAGACACCCTCATTCCTCAATTTGTTCAGGCATTCAACGATTTCCACTCTTCCCCCACTCCCCACACCGACATTCTAGAAGCCCACATCACACTCATCCCTAAAGCGGCAAGGATCCTGCCCTAGTGCCCAACTACCGCCCAATATCACTACTTAATGTGGATCTGAAAATCTACGCCAAGGTTCTAACAAATCGCATTCTTCCCCTCCTGCCCGGCTTGATTGCATTGGATCAAGTGGGATTTGTCCCGGGCCGAGAGGCTAGGGACAACACCATAAAAGCCATTAATATGCATCATTGGCTTTCAACGTCCACCACCAAGGGTTTTTTCCTTTCCCTTGACGCGGAGAAGGCGTTTGACAGGGTGGCTTGGGACTACATGTCGGCTACGCTCCAAGCGATGGGCTTTCCGACCCGTATGGTTCAGATGATACTAGTGCTATACTCTTCCCCTAAGGCAAGAATTAGAGTCAACGGCCACCTGTCGAATGCCTTCTCCATTTCAAACGGTACCCGTCAGGGCTGCCCCTTGTCCCCCCTTCTTTTTGTCCTCACATTGGAACCCATGCTCCGCAAGCTGAGAGAAAACCCAGATATCAAGGGTATTGACGTCCACCATAGACGGTATAAAATAGCAGCATATGCGGATGATATTCTGCTCTTTCTCTCAGATCCTATCACCACTATCCCCAATCTTCTTAAAGATTTCTCGCTTTTTAAGACTCTGTCAAATCTCCAAATTAATTTTTCGAAAGCCCTAAACGTCTCCATCCCCCGAACTGTAGTGGCACATTGCCAATCCATTTTCCCCTTTGAGTGGGCATCTCATGCAATTACGTACCTGGGCACCCAAATCCCTGCCAAAATACAAGATCTATACACATTGAATTTTCTACCCATTCTCCAGACTATTCAGGGTGACCTGATTAAGTGGCAAAAGAGCCCCTTTTCATGGTTTGGCAAAATCGCCATTCTAAAAATTAATGTACTCCCCAGACTCCTCTACCTTTTCCAGGCCCTCCCCATCAAAATCCCCCCTTCCTTCTTCTCTTCCTATAAGAAAATGTGCAGAAACTTCATCTGGAACACTAAAGCCCCCAGAATAAGTTGGGACAGGCTGGTACTTCCGAAGCTGAAGGGGGGGTTGGGCCTTCCAGACCTCCTTAAATACTACTGGGCATCCCACCTTACCAGAATTGTTGACTGGCACAAACACATAGACAGCAAAGATTGGATTCACCTCGAGAACTCCTTTGCGAAGATACCAATCTCTCATCTACCATGGCTTAATCACAAATCTGCCCCTAAAGAACTCACTTCTCACCCACTCATAGGGCCCACGACACTAACCTTTAGAGCTGCGTGCAAAACTCTTAGACTGGTCCCCTCACCGGGCCCCCTGACCCCGCTTGATCAAAACCCAGAATTCCCCCCTGGCTTCTCTAGATCCAACCCGGAGGACACACCTCCTGCCTCACAGCTTAGAGCCCACCACTTCTTTACTGATGGCGAACTCATGTCATACTCAGAAATCTCTTCTAAATTTTCAGATCTACACATCCCATTTTTTAAATACTTACAACTCAGGCATTTCCTCACTAGTACTACGTCTACCGCTCACTGGCATCGTGACCTCACACCCTTCGAAGAGCTCTGCAATAGTGCAGAACCCCAAAAGCATTTAATTTCGGTTATATATGCTCTCCTGTTCCAGGAGTACAATCCTAAGCAGGATACAACTGTTCGACAGTGGGAAAACGATCTGCATGTAGATCTTTCAGCAGACGACTGGGATCGCATACACACTCATATCCACAAAGGTTCCCTAAACTCCTCTACCCAAGAAAATAGATATAAAATTTACTCCCGATGGTATAGGACACCTGATCGGATCCACAAATTCCAACCTTCAATCTTCCCATTATGCTGGCGTTGCAACTCGGTCACAGGCTCATTACTCCACATCTGGTGGGAATGCCCAATCATACAACCATTTTGGACCTAAATTCATCGTTTGATTACTCAAATCACTACTTACACACCGGATTTCACCCCAGCTCAATACTTGCTCCATCACTCTTCTCTCCCTCTCTCACGATACAAAAAATCCCTCACTATGCACCTCAAAAATGCGGCCACTCAGTGTATACCCATTCACTGGAAGAGTCCTGACCCTCCGACGATCGCGGAATGGATCCGCAGGGTAAACAAAATAGCTGAAATGGAAGACCTTATCCACCAGGCCAAGGACGACCCGACAAAATATAGGACAACATGGGCGTGTTGAATTCATTACAGAGACTCCGCAGACACTGCTGTCCCGATTACCAGCACTACCCCTCCCCCCCAAAGGTGATTTCTCTCGCTCACACTCATCACAACCCCCCCTCTTTTTTATTTTACCCCTGTAGCTTCTACCCCCCCTTTCCTACTTTACCTCCCACGCGCTCCTTATTCGATATTCGTTGTATGATACTTCCCCACTCCCTACTGTTGCCCTACCACATACTACAATACCCGACCCTATTAAATCTCCTGTGAGCATGGTGGTCTCACCCTTTACTACTGTACCATGGCAATGGAGCTTGCACCAACTTCATACCAGACTGAACCTCTGTGGTGTGTAATTTTTTGAGGCTTCGGGCCCCGCACCCAAGCACAGTGTAGATCCCTTTAGGGGTGATTGGGTGTCGTGGCGATATAGTTCAGTGGGCACTAAACTCAAGCTTAGAGCTCTACCATACTCACTCCCACTACTCATACCGAGTCCCATGCTTAAATAGTTGGCGCAGAGCATTTAGGTCTAATACAAGTTCTGGCTTATTGATGTCGCCGCCTTATCCATTTATGCTTGTGCTACTGTTCATGTTCTAATGTACATTTTATTATCTCTTTTGTACGCTTTTCTGTAAGTTACTATTAACCTTTTGTAACCTGTGTCATGATCTCTGCATACTTGAATAACCTAATAAAAAATTTATGGAAAAAAAACCCCAAAAAAACAGTCATGGAATACACAACATGATACAAGAATACAGCCGCTCAATGGTCGCAATACACAATATACTGATAACAATCGGAAAAAAGTGATTACGGCAAAAACCCATTTTCTGCAAGGCACCTCCGCCATCTTCTGCCAGCTCTTTTGCTAGCGGGGGCCCGGTCTTCATCGTCGTCTTCTTCCCTCTTCTGTTCTTGAGGTGCTGACACGATGAGGTCTGCCGCTGTAATGCTGTGTGCCCGGCGCGCAACGCCTTTTATAGGTATGGGGCGTGATCACCGGGTGATGTGACCCCACCCCCTTATGATGTTGCAGTCCCATCATGCCCCAGGACTGCGACGTCATGAGGGGGTGGGGTCACATCACCCGGTGACCACGCCCCATGCCTATAAAAGTCGTTGCGCGCCGGGCACACAGCATTACAGAGGCAGACCTCGTCGTGTCAACACCTCAAGAAGAGAAGAGGGAAGAAGATGACGATGAAGCCCCCCCGCCCACAGACCCCGACAACCAACGGCCAGGGTTGTCGGGAAGAGGCCCTTGTCCCCATCAACATGGGTACATGGTGCGTTGGGGTGGGGGGGCCGTAGGGTGCCCCCCTGCCCCAAATCACCCACCCCCCATGTTGAGGGCATGCGGCCTGGTACGGTTCAGGAGGGGGGGCGCTCGCTCGTCCCCCCCCTTCCTGACCGGCCGGGCCTTCGTGCTCGGTAAGGGTCTGGTATGGATCCTGGGGGGAACCATGCGGCATTTTTTTTTTGGTGTGGGGGTTCCCCCTCAAGATCCATACCAGACCAAAGGCAGAAAGCACCGGAGAGCGGGAGAAGAACCGGAGAAGTCGGAAGAAGACCCCTGAAGTCGGTAGAAGACCTCTGAAGTCGGAAGAAGACCCCAGATGTCGGTAGAAGACCCCAGATGTCGGTAGAAGACTCCGGAAGTCGGAAGAAGACCCCCAGAGCTGCCTTATAAATTACTTTAAAAAGCTGTCTAGTGTGTTTTTTTTATTGACACTTTTCCCCCATGTGAATGGGTAGGGGTACGATGTACCCCATACTCATTCACATAGGGTGGGGGGGCTGGGATTTGGGTGCCCCCCTATTAAAAGGGGCTCCCAGATTCCGATAAGGCCCCCGCCCGCAGACCCTGACAACCAACGGCCAGGGTTGTCTGGAAGAGGCCCTTGTACCCATCAACACGTGGGGGGGCCGCAGGGTGCCCCCCTGCCCCAAAGCACCCACCCCCCATGTTGAGGGCATGCAGCCTGGTACGGTTCAGGAGAGGGGGGGCGCTCGCCCGCCCCCCCCTTCCTGACCGGCCGGGCTGTGTGCTCGGATAAGGGTCTGGTATGGATCCTGGGGGGAACCCCGCGCCATTTTTTTTTTGGTGTGGGGGTTCCTCCTCAAGATCCATCCATACCAGCCTGAAGGGTCTGGTATCGTCCTAATGGGGAACCTCACACAATTAAAAAAATAATAATTACGGGGTTCCCCATCAAGATTCTCCGCACTCGAGTCGCCCCGCAAGTCGGATCATCTTGATCCGACCTCTATTCAAATCAATGGGCTCCCATAGGGAACCATTGATTTGGAATAGAGAAAGAAAAATGCGGCTGAAATCTAGCGCAGGGAAACGTGCATTGAATTCAATGCAAAACGCGGAAAAAATCGCGGAAAAAACGCTCCTTTTTTCCTGGCGTCTTTACTAGCTTTACAGCCCGCTCTGGGATAGTTTACACATAATTCAAACTGCTTAGCAGAAAGCTGCCCGAGACACAAAATATTGTGTATCCTTATAAAGCTGGCACTGTCCCATGGACATGAGCCTATCTCTGCCTAGAACCCAATGACACATGTATGATAAGCAAAGATGTGAGGAGCAGCAATCCTCCTCTCTCCTCCAAAAGCTGTACGGTGGCACAGTCAGCAGCTCGAACAGGAAGTGCCACGTGTACTAAGCGCGCATGCGCGGGGACGCCCCAGGGCCGGGACTCTGCACTTCCTGCTGCCTGAGCTCCCAGGTCTGAATAATTTCATTATTGTTAATATTCCCAGGCCTACAGAAGGCAAAGAGCGGCGGCTTCCAGCCGGGAAAATTCACCATGAGCGGCTGAGACTCCGGCACACAAAGGCCGCCTGCAGACGATCTTCGGCGAGCTCTGATCAGTCACCATGTCCAGCGCCAATTACAACTCCCAAAATGGGGGATCCGGGCCGCCCTTCTCTAATGGTAAGTGTAGGGTGATCCCGACCGAGACGGGGTGGGGGCGGCAGAGAGGTCGGGCAAAGGGGAAACACGTTCTAGGGTTGCGTAATGGGTGGCCCTTTGCTCTGAATGGCAGAAGGCTGTGCCCACCCCTTGACAGCTGGTTAACATGGGGGAGGTGAGTGCTGTGACCCGGGGAAGTTCACCGTCCTCTGCACCGATCGGGGATGGAGGCCTTCTGGCTCATGTGACCCTCTCCACCACCCCCCCCCCCCCAAACTTAGCAAAGGTCACCGTGTACCTTCCCCGGACTGTAACCTCTCAGCGGGGAGGATCAACGTCATCCGGGAACACTAACAAAACACACCTGTTGGTTCCAGCACCATTCACATGAGTAGAGTTGTAGTGTATTTCTTTCTATTCTAATACATAAGGTTTCAGTGATTTATATATGTACTGAAGGATCCAGCCTGGATCTTACCAGCTTTGTTTTTCTTTGAAATGGAACTATGCTAATATTCACAAAACTCAACAGTCTGTCTGTAAGATCGAATCAGTCTATCCAGTCTCTCTGTTTGATTTGTCATTTCTGTTGCTCTGTCCTGTTGTTTTTATCTTTGTCTGTCCCATCTGGTAATCTCCTCTGATCTGTCTGTCCCCTCCCCTCAAATCTTCAATTAGCGCAGTGGTTCTCAACTCTGGTCCTCAGAACCCACTAACAGGCCAGATTTTATGTATTACCTTTTGGAGATGCAGACTAGAATACTGAAATCACCGAGCAGCAAATGATATCACCTGTGATGTATTTCAGTTATCTTGCAAACCTGGCCTGTTAGTGGGTCTTGAGGACCCTTGCAACCTTTCTATGAGGAATATTTAAAGCGTCTGTTACCCCCCCCCCCCCAAAAAAAAAAAAGATCCTGTCCCTTTTTTTTTTTTTTTTTTGATGAACCCTGCAAGAGAATGTCATAATGAGCTAGTATGCTCATTATGATCGACTTACTTGAGATCAAAGCCCCCCCGAAGTTCTCCTCCGTGCCTTCCCCACCGCCATGTCTCCGATCTTCTTCTTCCTGTTATCGGCGCTGTGATTGGCCCGGAGCGGTGATGACGTCATGCACGCTCGGGCCGGCAAGATCCATTCAGAAAACCGGCCACGATGCTGGCCCGCTAGTGCGCATGAACGTCATCGGTGCTGTGCTTTACAGCAAATATCTCCTTAACCGTGTAGGTTAAGGAGATATTTCTTGCACCTACAGGTAAGCCTTAATCTAGGCTTACCTGTAGGTGCAAGTTGTGTGGTTGGGTTTACAACCACTTTAAGCATGTTATACAGCACAGTGCTTGTGCTATGTAATTTGGCCCCTTCTAACACCTGAAATTGCTGATCCTGCCTGGCTATGCCCTCCCCTCTGTAAACTGACCACGGTATATCATGGCTGCTGAGACCTAACACTGTGGATAGTTGACGTCCCTCTCCTTCTCCTTGTCAGCCAGTGACAGTGCCCCACTACTGGAATAACATCTACATCTTTATACTATCGATGCTGTCTCCTAATCCTGTGTCTTCCCCGTGTGTGTGTGATTTATAGAGGGGGGGGGGGGGAAATGCAGTGTGTATATCCACTTGTCCCCCGCCCACTGTCAATTGACGGCGGGCGGAGGATACTCTCGTTCTGGGAGGACGGCATATGACGTCCTCCCTTTAAAACGAGCTAGGAGGCGCGCCGCGTTCACAAGGCCCCGGTGCGCGTGCCCGGCGGCCGCGATTGCCCGGGAAACGAGCAGGAAAGTGGATCTCTCTGTGTAAACACAGAGATCCACGTCCTGTGAGGGAGAGGGGACTGATGGTGTGTCCCTTGTACATAGGGACAACCATCGGTCACCTCCCCCAGTCAGTCCCCTCCCCCCACAGTAAGAACACTTTGAGGGAATATATTTAACCCCTTCCCGCCCCCTAGTGGTTAACCCCTTCCCTGCCAATCACATTTATACAGTAATCAAGGAATTTTATAGCAGGGATCGCTGTATAAATGTGAATGGTCCCAAAAATGTGTCAAAAGTGTCCGATGTGTCCGCCGCAATATCGCAGTCACAATAATCACAATAATAGTCGCAGATCGCTGCCATTACTAATAAAAAAATAAAAATGCTATAAATCTATCCCCTATTTTGTAGACGCTATAACTTTTGTGCAAACCAATCAATACACGCTTATTGCGATTTATTTTTTATTTTTTTACCAAAAATATGTAGAAGAATACGTATCGGCCTAAACTGAGGAAAATTTTATTGGGTATTTATTATAGCAAAAAGTAAAAAATAGTGTTTTTTTTTTTTTTCCAAACTGGACGCTCTTCTTTTGTTTATAGCGCAAAAAATAAAAACCGCAGAGGTGATCAAATACCACCAAAAGAAAGCTCTATTTGCGGGAAAAAAAAGGACACAAATTTCGTTTGGGAGCCACGTCGCACGACCGCGCAATTGTTATTCAAAGTGTGACAGCGCTGAAAGCTGAAAAATGGCTTGGGCAGGAAGGGGGTTTTCGTGCACAGTAGAGAAGTGGTTAAATACCTAATTTCAGAGATCCGCTCGGTGCTTACGTGACCGGCAGACCTTCTCCTACCAACTAACGTCAGCGGGGGAATCTGGGCCCCACTCGCTGCAGCTGTCAGACGAGGAGAGGGCCGGTCACATAAGTGGTGCTCTGAAATAAGGTGTGTGTGGGGAGAGAGGGAGAGAGGGAGAGAGGGAGAGAGATCTCTCACACACACACACACACACACACACACACACACACACACACACACACTCTCACACACGATTAGGAGACAGAGCTGATGGTATAAACATGTTAGAGTGGCTTAAAACTGAGTTTTACCCAAAAGTAAAACTTCTGTTTATATGCTCCTCCCTCGCCCCCTCCTCCAGTGTCACAGTTGGCACAGGTTTATGACAGGTCCCCTTCCCCACTTTCGGGAGACGGGCCCCCCTCCTCCTTCCCCCTGCCGCCGGGCCAATTAGAAAGTGCAGCGCGCTTCGCGCATGCACGGTAGGGAACCAGCAGTGAAGCCAAAAGGCTTCACTGCCTGGTTCCCTTACCAGGAATGGCAGCGGCAGCACCCAGGAGTCGATCCGAAGATCACAACTGGGGTGCTGACATTGCAGGCTCCCTGGACAGGTAAGTGCCCTGATATTAAGTCAGCAGCTACTGGACCTCCTCTTTTAACAACCACTTTATAGTGAAATTGTTGCTAACACCAAAAAGTGTTTTCACCACACTCCATAAAATAACTAAAATCCAAAAAACAGTGTCGCGCAACTTTGAAATAAATTATCTCAATGATGCCATTATACACAGCTAAAATTAAAATGGTTGTAAATTCAGAATGTTTTTTATCTTAATGCATACTATTTATTAAGATAAGCCTTCTGCGTGTTTTAAAATTTAAAAAATTTTCAACTATTTAATAAACAAACTAAAAAGTATTGCTCTTACAGAAAAAGCACTTGAGCAATCCTAGCTGGTATACACACATCTCGGCTTGACGACTGCATAAAGAGATGGCCGTGGGATGATGTCACAATTCAGGCTCCGCCCACAGAGGAGTAGTGTTGTAGTTAATTTATTTTTAATATAATAATACATAGGGTTTCAGTGACTTTTATATATTTACTGAAGGATACAGCCTGGGAATGGATCTTTCTAGCTTTGTTTTTATTTGAAATGTAACTCTGTTTTGTGCATATTAGCAATCGGCCTACTGTAAGATCTTTTCAGTCAATCCAGTCTCTCTCTGTTTGTCTGTAGATCGGTCAATACTCTTGCTCGGTCTCGTCTGGCGATCTCCTTTTTGGTCTGTTCCTGCCGGGCGATCTCCTCTGCTGGTCTGTCTTAAGCTGGCCCTGCGCTGATGGATTTTTATTTATTTTTTCCCTTCAGCTTTGGGCCGAAGGAAATAAACAAATCCCTCCATCCTTGCTAAGCAGCATGGATGGACAAATCTCTCGCTGCGCCTATTATTCTGGCATCTGCCACCGGAGGCTGTTGGAATACCTGAAAAGCAGCTGCATTTTATTAGATGCAGCTGCTGTTTGGATGAAAAACTTCCACCTGGTGTCTTCAAGTTTTCATCAAAGCATGATGGGCAGGAGGGTGGCAACAAAGTGGACAATAGAGACGTTGGTTCATTAGGAATCCTGTGAAATTTGCATTGTGTATGACCAGTTTTATTTTACCTTTTATCTATCAGTCTGTCTTCCAATCTGCTTGTGTATATCTGTCTGTCTATGTGTTTATCTTTGTGTTTGTCCTGTCTGTCTGTCTATATCTATTTTTTTTTTCTTCTTCTGCAGGACACGTATGGTGTTTTTTTTTGTGACAGCTGTCACTTTTGTTCAGAGGCTGATAAATGTATTTAGTGCCCCGATCGGTGATATACATCAGCGTCATAGTGTGATTGTCAATCTTGGGCCTTGAGATATTTGTGGTGATTGTGACAACACCAAGTTTGTGAGTTATGTGAGTAAGCGGGTGACAATTTGGAAAACCTCTTCTGTCATTTGATTAATATACCCTGGAGGGGAATCCTCCTGCCTGGAAACGACGTCTGTCTGCGCTGTTAAACTTTTGTTTCGCCCCAACTTATTTTGCTTTGCATTCTTTTAGTAAATGGCTGTCTTCCACACGCGCAACCTCCCCCCCCCCCCCCCCACTCTAATCCTAACTTTCTGAACCATTTTGGTCTGTTCTTATGTTGAGCATTCTGGTTCTCTAAATATGAATTAATGCGAATTTGATTCTAGACCGTGCTTGGCTGTATATATGCAAATTGGCTTAAAGCGGAGCTCCGCCGAAAATAAAATATTAAAAGCCAGCAGCTACAGCAGCTGCTGACTTTTTTAATATTAGGACACTTACCTGTCCTGGAGTCCAGCGACGCCTGCAGCAGAGGACGAGCAATCGTTCATCACTCTGCTGCCCCCACCACCATCCTCGGTGAGGGAACCAGGAAGTGAAGCCCTGCGGCTTCACTGCCCGATTCCCTACGGCGCATGCGCGAGTCGCGCTGCGCCGTTCTGACTGGTCCCTGTGTGTTCTGGGAGCCGAGTGTCTCCCAGAACACAAATGGGTACTCTGCGGGAAGTGACATGCTTCCCGCAGAGAGGACTCCCGGAAGTGGGTGAAAATACCTGTCTTAGACAGGTATCTTCACCCCCCTGAAAGGTGTCAATTGTGACACCGGAGGGGGGGGGGAGGGTTCCGATGAGCGGAAGTTCCACTTTAGGGTGGAGCTCCGCTTTAACTTCAAAACTGGCTTTTAGGGCTCTTTCACACTGGTCTGACTTTGAGAGCACAAGTTGAATGACATTTCAAAATCAATGGTTCCCTATGAGAGCTGTCTTAACTGGTCCAACTTGTGTCAGTCCGAGTTTGAAAAAGGCTCCTGCACTACTTTGGTCTGACTTGGGCGTGATTTCAGTCCATTGATTTGAATGGAAGTCGGATCATCAGCTTAACTGATCCGACTTGTGGCATGCAACTTGTGCTCAGAGATCCAAGGGTATGCAATGTCCATACCAGACCGTTATCCGATCATGCAGCCCGGCAGGTCAGGCTCGCCTCCCCACCTCCCAAAGCATACTAGGACAGATGCTCCAGGGGTCAGTGCAATGTTGATGGGGACAAGGGCCTCTTCTCCACAACCCAGAGGGCTTATCGGACTCTGGAAGCCCCCTTTAAGAAAGGGCCCCCTCCCTGGCTCATGCTCCCCCCCCCCCCCCCATGTGGATGAGTAATAGGGTACATTATACCCCTACACATTCACCAAAAAAAGCAGTGTAGGGTTACAAAAAACAAGACGGTTTTTGAAGTCCTTAAATTAAGAATGTCCCCTGTCGTAGCTCCAGCATCAAGCACGATGTCGTCTTTCTCTGCCGATATCCTCTTTCTCCACTTCACGCTCTGTGATGTCACAAGGGGGCAGGGCCCCTGGGTGATGTCCCCTGATGGCCACGCCCCATACGTAGCTATAGAAGAACTGACACACAAGCTGACAGAATGGCGGAAACCAGAGTAGGATAAAGAAGACATTGTGCTTGACGTTTGAGCTACAACGGGGTACATAGTTCATTTTTAATAAAAGACTTGTCAAAAACTGTCTTGGGGTTTTTTTTTGTGATTGGGTAGGCCATACTCATTTACTTGGGGCGATATCCAGTGACCCCCTTTCTTAAAGGGGGGGCTTCCAGATTCCGATAAGCCCCCTGCCAGCAGACCCCCACAACCACCGGCCAGGGTTGTGGGGAAGAGGTCCTTGACGGAGCCCCCCCATGTTAAAGAGGTTGTAAAGGTTCATTTTTTATTTATTTTTTCTAAATGGGTTCCTTTAAGCTAGTGCATTGTTGGTTCACATACCTTTTTTCTTCGATTTCCCTTCTAAATGTTTTTTTTCTTTGTCTGAATTTCTCACTTCCTGTTCCTCCTCAGTAAGCTTGCCCCCATCATCCGAGCCGTTCTGGCTGGGGGTTAGTCAGCGTGCTGGCCCCCTCCCTTGGGACTACATCCCTGCGGGGAGACTCTGTCAACGTTCACAGCGTCTTCCTGCAGAGATGTGAACCAACAATGCACTAGCTTAAAGGAACCGATTTTTAGAAAATAAAGAACAAACCTTTACAACCCCTTTTTAAGGGCATGTCTGGTATGGATTTTTTGGGGGACGGACAGACCGCAAGCCGTTTTCTCCCCCCCCCCCTCTTCACATCAAATTTATAAATGGGAGTTTCATCCATTCTAGAGCCAAAATAATTTTTTGGTCAAATAAGTCGCAATCATCTCAGTCGGATCAAAATTGGATCACGTTCATTGAAATACCATGGAAGTCGGACCTGAAGTCGCAGGGCAAAGTCTGATCGGAAGTCGTGCAACTTCTGTGTCGGATCAGTGTGAACATAACCTTAACCTGAACACGTTGATAAGTTAGTTGTAGCTGGCTTGCTGATACCTCATTGGTAGTAAGTGGGATCTATGGTGTGTTCCCTTCCTACCGCCATACTATTACCGCTTAAATTATAGCTAAAGGCAAAACCCTTCCTTTTTTTTTTTTTTTCAGCTATAGTAGAAAGGGTTTAGTACACTTTACAGTTTTTATTGCTGTCTGTTCCCCATTGGGGAGATTCACCCTCTCGATTTGTCCCCAGAAAAGTAACAGAGGGGAAATCCTGTAATGGACACTAGCTCTGGTGCCTTGGGGGTCCCCAAGGAATTCTCTTAATTTTGCAGGGATTTCTTCTTCTCCCTTCCTGTTTGGCTATGGGACAGGAAGTGAAGGGAAATCTATGTAATTGGACCTAGATGGTGAAAAAATCTGATGGGTTATAACCCTCCCTGACTATCCAAAATGGAGTGGGGGTTTAATTGCTGCCCATTTCACTTTAACCCTTGAAGGATAAAAATTTAGGGGAGGGAGAAGTTTTATTGTGTGGTGTTTTTTTATTTTTATTTTATTTTTTGGTTGAGGTTGGTTAGTTTTGAAAACGGGATGAGGTTTTAATATTGGCTGCTCTGTCTTTAGGATCCTATTCGGTTGGGTGTTTTTCACCTTTTCTACTAGCATTTTTTTTAAATAAACTGGCCCATGCAGACAAGGGTCTCCAGAAGTTTAAAAACACTGTGCCATTTGTAAAAATATATTGTTTAAAGGAGCACTAAACCTTTTTTTTTTTTTTTTGCTTAAAAATAACAAACAAGTTATACTTACCTCCACTGTGCAGCTCGTTTTGCACACAGTGGCCCCAATCCTGGTCTTCTGGGGTCCCTCGGCGGCTGTCTTGGCTCCTCCCCGCAAGGACTCCACACCTTAATGCGAGTGAGCTCGCATGGTGTGGAGTGATTGCGGGCGCGCTCCCGTGATACAGCGGCGGCCATAGCCGCCGACTGTATCACTCGGCCCCGCCCCCCGGCGTGCCGCGTCATTGGATGTGATTGACAGCAGCGCCAGCCAATGGCTGCGCTGCTTTCAATCTATCCAGTGTAGCCAATCGGCGGCCAGGCAGAAAAACGAAGAGGATGACGGGGACGAGCATGGGACTTTCGAGGGGCCAGGTAAGAAAAACGGGGGCTCGGGGGGGGCGGTATTGTCGAATGTTTTTTCACCTTAATGCATAGGATGCATTAAGGTGAAAAAACATGTAACTTTACTACTCCTTTAATGAAATGTCATACCTGTAGGCCTCTTCTGTTACCCATGGAGCCTGACTGAAACACTCCCACGGTTTACATTCCTATGTCTGAACCCATTTCCCAGATACAGCAAATGTTGTGCACTCACTTACATTATCGCAAGAGTGAGAGTGCTTTTTGATTCAAAAGCCACTCATGCGCAGTGTGCAATCTATTTCAGCAGTGGCTGAGCTCCGTGTTGCAGTAATAGTGCGCATTGTGCATGTGCAGCTTTTGAATCAGGAAGCATGTTCACTCCTGTAATGCTGGGGTTGAGAACCCAACATCCGCCGTGTCCTGGAAAGAAGTCCGGACATAGGAATGTAAACATTGGGAGTATTTCAGCCAGACTTCATGGGTGACAGGAAAGGCCTACAGATATGACATTTGCATGAAATAATATTTTTCAAATGGCACAGTTTGGCTTTAAATTATAAAAACTACTATAAACAAAATATCTACCTCCTAGGCCCCTTTCACACTGGGGCAGGTGCGGTGGCGGTATAGCGGCGCGATTTTCTGCGTCGCTATACCGTCATCACCGCGGTATGCGGCTGCTAGCGGGGTGAATTTAACCCCCGCTAGCGGCCGAAAAAGGGTTAATACCGCCCGCAAACCGCGGCTATTGCCGCGGTTTGCGGGCGGTATTACTGCGGTGTCCCATTGATTTCAATGGGCAGCCGTGGTAAAGGAGCAGTGAACACAACGCTCCTTCACCGCTGTAAAGATGCGGCTAGCAGGACTTTTGGAGTGGTCCTGCTAGCGCACCGCTTCAGTGTGAAAGCCTTCGGGCTTACACATTGAAGACTACAGGGCACGATTTTTTTCAGGCGGTATAACAGCGCTAATATTAGCGCTAAACCGCCTGAAAAACGTGCCAGTGTGAAAGGGGCCTTAAACTGTTACTACACATAATGATCAATGATCATTGATAGGCTCACACTTAAAAGCAGGCTCACACTAAAAGTCAAGACTTTTTGAGGACAAAACACTTAATTTTGAATTATAATTTCTAAGGTTGGCATTACAAGACATTACTGCCCTTTGAGAAGCAATCTGCTATGGATTGCTTTTCAGAGGGTGGTATAATGGGGGTTGACAGGTGTTCAGGCGGGAATCCTGCTGCCTCCTGAATGTTGTGTATTTTATAGTACAAGCAAGCCCAGTGTTTGGCTTGGGTTTACGGTGTTGTCTATTTTTGCGGCCCCCTTTCCGAGTGAAACAGCCTTGAAAAGCGGCATGGAGCTTCTATGTAAGGTCTCTTTCAAAGAAGCAGTGGTAAAAACGATGGCTTGGCTGGTGTTTTACAACCACCACCACTCCCTTCGGCCCCCACCCAAATGCTAATATTGCAGCCTGACAGGGCTGTACACGTACCAAAAGTGGCGGTTTTTAACTTGAGCTGCAGCACTGCCCGTCAACGTCGCCCACTGAATTCAAAGGGTGCGCACTGCAACCACGTGCCAAATACTAAGCTCATGGTTGTGGTTTGATTGAGGCTTGTCCTGGGGAACATTGTTACAGAGACAACAAGTGGTGGCAATCAGATCAGTCTTTCACTGGGATTATCTGTTCCATTGAAAACTGCCTAAGGGGGAGTACTCTTTACTTTGTAATGCATACACTTTCTGTGTGTATCTGGGACATGGTGTGTGTGTGTGTGTAATATAAAAAAAAAAAAATATATATATATATATATATATATATATATATATATATATATATATATATATATCTATATATATATATATATATATATCTCTATATCTCTCTTCAATGGGACATCATTTCTCAATCCTTTATCATTCTATGTAAAAAAAAAAAAAATTGTGTAGTGTTTTTTTTTTTTTTTTGGGGGGGCATCGGGTAAACTTCTTTTTATTGAGTTAATTGAATTCCTGTCTGCTTGGATTTGTCTCAGCGCAGGTACTCCGAGTGTGAGTTTTATTATGACTGTAGTCACTCGTGACCCATAAAATATCCACTGCTGACTAGTGTAGGAAGCATCACTAGGATGTCATCTGTTGACTGCCTTTTAGATTACTTCTAACTATAAAATCATTTTGCTGTGAATTTGGAATTTTCATTCAAGACAAGCCTAAATGAGCGCTATTGTTTAGGTATTTGTAACGACAGGGGTTAACGTTGTTTAAGATATTTCATTCCCGAACACACGACAGCTACCAGACACTCCAACCAGCCGGATAAGACCCCATACAAATAATTCTCCCTCCACAAACGAGACAACGCCCTGTGTTGAGGTTTCCAGCAGGTCTGACAATCTTTATTGAGAAAAGCAGGCTCTTGTATACACTAAAAGAATACTGTAGTCCAACTGAACAATGACCCAACTCCACCCACAACATCACACAATGGTTACATAACGAGCCCCCAATACACATTTATTCTGACATCCCTTAGCAGACAACAGGTGAGTTCATTAACTAATCCCTTTTATACAATTACAGAGTTAATTATCACAATCCACAATGAAAAGATCTTTAGAAGTTAGCCTGGACTCCATTTACATTACACAGGCAGCCAGGTGGTTGGAGGTGATGACATTAACATCTTTCAATTAACCTGCTGTGTTCAGAATCAACAACCAGTAAATAATTATTTTACTTATATCCGGGGAGATATTGTGGATAAATATTACAATCCCATTTTAGGTAGTCCAAGGTATATTTCCTCAGTCACCCTATGCCCAAAGTGACTCCCGTTTACAGTATTCATAAGCTGTAAACTATATTGAAACTAGGGGTGCGCATCTTCACTGGTCTCACGATTCGATTCCGCGATGCATCACGATTACTGACGAGCTCCCACTTCCGCTTGGGCCGTCTAGGCAGCTCTTCCTCCCTGCAATCTTCTGGGACACATCACAGGTCCCAGAAAATTGCCCGGCTATGCAGGACAGCGTAGTGAGACATGCGCACCCGGCTGTGAAGCTGCAAGCTGTCACAGCCGGATGCCCACAGTAGTATTGCCAGCGCCTTGGACAAGCGGCGGAGGGAATGGAGGGTTCAGGTGGCCACGTTGCTGGATTGTGGGACAGATGAGTGTATTTTTGCGCACATTCGTGGAATGGCGACAAACGACAGTACCTAAAAATCTCAAAAGGCGACGCTTTAAATTTTTTTTTACCGGTTAGTTAGAAGAGGTCTAGTGCTAGAATTATTGCTCTCGCTCTGACGATCGTGGCGATACCTCACATGTGTGATTTGAACACCGTTTACATATGCGGGTGCGACTTGCGTATGCGTTTTCTTTGCTGCGTAAGGTCGCAGGGATGGGGGGCGCTTGTGTTTTAAAAAAATAAATAATGTTTGATCACTTTTATTGCTGTAAACATCCCTTGTGACAGTGATAGGTGGTAACAGGTACTCTTTATGGAGGGATCATGGGTCTAAAAGACCCCAAACCCCTCCACTGCACTTCAAAGTATTCAGATCGCCAAAAATACTGTCATTTAAAAAAAAAAAAAAAAAACCCTGGCGATATTGGCAGCCGAGTAAACCGGAAGTGACGTGACGTCGCATCCGTGTTTACATACAGACTGGAACGAAGCCGACGCTTCGTTTCAGTCTCTCTAGCTGCTGGAAGTAGCGGATCGGGTCTCCCGGTGGGACGGTAGGCCCGGCAGGAGGTGGGGGTGGTGTCTTCTCCCACTCCTCCGGGATAACAACCGAGCGGCTTTGAGCTGCATCGGTCGTTATCCCTGGAAAGCCGACTGCCCGCTCTAAAAATGGTACCGGGATGATGCCTGCAGCTGTGGGCATCATTCGGTAATCGATTTTTCTCGGTCGCATGCATCAATGCCGCATCGGGGACACCTGAATTGCGATGCAGCGATTAATTTCGGCACCCCTAATTGAAACTATATGGGGGTGTATACAGTGGTGCTTAGAGAGTGACAAGTGAATAATTAGACAGGGCTAATGTGTGTATCCATATAGGTTATGAATGGTGATACACAACATAGAATATATGAAAAACTTAAGTTGTGGTGACTGGGGACCCCTAGTAAGATTTGTCTGGTAAATGAGGGTAGCTAAAACCTTGCTAAGAGTTCAGGAGTGGAAGATTAAAAAGTCCAAGGTAGGTCAAGAGTGTGCAGCCAGTTGTCAAGGAGAAAGTAGCTCTGGATATTAAGCAGGGAGACACGGCAGCGCTCATCTGAGTGCAGTAGGTTTTAAAAGGCACATGATTTATTAAACATAAGAATGGCAACTCACAAAGGGGGGTAGTAAAAAGACCTGTCACAATGGTTGCCTCGCTGTGTAGTCCCAGTCCAGATCACTGGCGGTATAGGGCGCTGCTGGTGACTTGCTCGCTCAGGGATTCCCAGGGCTCTGAGTGGATCCGGCAGTCATCTCCTCGTCAGCCCCATGCCCAGTGACGTCACAGCTGATGAGACGACTGCCGGATCCACTTGCCCTGGGAATCCCGGAGCGAGCGAATCACCAGCAGCGCCCTACACCGCCAGCTACCTGGACTGGGACTACACAACAAGTCCACCAAAAGATGCCTTTTTTTTTATTTTTATTTTTTTACTACCCTCCAGTCACCATTGCTATCTGTGGCAAAACTTTGAAAGTCTTTTCTGTTTGGTGTCAGGATAAAATGTTAGCGATGGGAATTCCTTCCATCTTAGAATTCGGATCAAGGTCTTGCTTGTTAGCACCTTATAACTGAAATTTGCTGCTTCAGGTGTCTCTTTGACTAGCTCTTCTTGTTTCCAGATTCTTTAAAGCCCTTTCAAGATCCTGAGCCATTCCAGTAAAGACCTTTCCTAAATTGGATTCTCTCTGGTTCTACTGGGGCTGGTCAAAGCTCCTTTTGAACCCACATACACTTTGAAAATCATTATTTTCTCTTAACGTCCATGGACTGACACAGCTGGATACTGTAAACATGTGGGTATATGTCCCTGCTCGCAGGAGAAGATCTAGGCAGAATGTTAGAAACATACATTCTAGAACAAACCAGAGCTGAACAGCCCCGCCCAGGGGGGCGGTCCCTCCGGACATTACCCGCCTACCTGCAGCCTCAGTTTTTTTTTCTGCCTAGCAGAAGAAGGCGTGGCTCTCTCAGGAGCCAGTCTCCTGGAAGATTTTATTTTTAAATTTTATTCCTTTGGGAATTTTATTTTATTTTTGAGACCTTCAATCAACTGTCGGCTGGGCAACAGGTTGGGTACACTGGTATCCTCTGAGTCTTCCCTGTCCGACCATCGAGCGTGCTGATCCTCGCCTTGTGTGCGTGAGATTCAGTTCACGACATGCCCCATGACTCCAGGGGTGGCCGGGTTGCTTTTATGCTCCCGCGGTCGTCTCAAGATTGAACAGTACCTGTCTGTATCTTTTGCGGTGAACCGGGCCGGCAGCTACGCAGTACTACTCTGTGATGGGTCTGTCTGAAACAAGCCAGTGGGTCCCTCTGGACGGGTAAGTAGTCTCTGCTGCTGCAGGGGAGTACATGCTGGCTGCGTTTCTTTATATGGGGGGTTTCCCTCTGTCTCCCCCTGTTATGCTGCTTTCTGCACCCTGTACTGGTGCTGTGTGGGGGTGCTTGGGGGTCACTCTGGCCTGACTGGGGGCGCTCAAATCTGTGTAGTGGAAAGGAGCAGTGTTCTGGGAAAAAAGTGAGTGAGTGTGGGGACTTCATTGCGTGCGCCATTAGTGATGTGTGGTGAATTTGAAAAATGCGCTCGACGGCCCTCTTGCCGTGGTTTAATGGCGCAGTAATATATGCGTCCGGCGGCCATTTTCTTGAAGCCGCGGCGCTTTCACTTCGGTTTCGGCCTCTAGCGACGCTGCTGCGGCGCAAATCTCCTCAGGCTTCACTCGCGCTGCAGCGCGGTTCATACAGCGGAACTGAGCGGTCCTTAAGGGTTGGTGAGTCCTCTGGGTATCCCCTCCTCAACCTCAGCGCAGCCAGTGGGTGGACTGTACTATTCACTATAATAAGTGTATATGGAGTCTGATACACCTGCTTCTCCATACTTGTCAGAGGCAACATGCAGTGCTCCTGCGGTCCCTATGGACCAGTTGTCGGCAGTCCTGGAATCATTCCTTGTCAGAATGGAAGCGGTGTGCGAGCGCAAGGGAGCTATAAAACCCCCTCTCCCCACAAAAATCTTTAGTGGAGGAGTGCTCTGATTCAGATATGGGCCTAGCTACTGCTGCTCAGGACCCTAGCTCTGAATATTTTAATGTTTTTGAACAGGACCTTCCCTTGTGAGGAAGACTCCAGTTCTGTGTCAGTAAATGACAGGGCGCTTGTAAGTGAACTCATTTATGATGTGAGGAACACTCTCAAGCTGGATGCTGTGGCTGTGGTACCTCAGGCGGACGCTGTTTCCCTTGGTTCCTTTAAGCTTTTCCTTTACACAGCTTCCTCAGTGTTTTCCTCACACGCTGCGTCGAGAGCAGCATGGATGATACAGTGGTGCACAGTGCCATCCGAGCCACCCCCCCCCCCCCACGGTCGGTGCAGCATGGTGGGGGAGGACTTTATTCAATTATGTCTCTAGTCCCTGTGAGCCTTCTGTGTGATGTCTTTGAGGCAACAACAGGGTCTCTGCACCTGTGGTTTCCCGCCATTTCCTGGGCAACGCTCTGAGCGGGCCACGGTCTGAGGATCAGAGGTTACCTGTTACCTGCATGCTGCTTCGGCAGCACAGTTAAGCAGGTTGGAATGATACAGAGAAGATTATGCGCCATAATTTAAACTCATCTTTTACCTCTACACTGGATACATTCACAGTGTATGTATGTGTTATTGGTCTCTCTGTCTGCGTGGGTTTCCCCCCACGTTCCAATGCTGTGTTTCAGTGCCATACACGATATAAACATACACAATATGTTTATGCACAACGCTAGATACATTCACAGTATATGTATGTATTATACTCTGGGTCGGCGTGGGTTTCCTCCGGGGGCTCCGGTGTCCTCCCGCACTCTCATGGTATGTGCGCATTGGGGCTCTGCACAGTATAGACATGTTCAATATGTTTATTGCACATACTATACATATTTACAGTATGGTTATACTGTCTGTGTGGGGTTCTTCCGGGTATTCCGGTTTCCACCCACGCTCCAATGGAAATGCACAGCATAAACATGTGCAATAGGATTTTTGTACTCACCGTAAAATCCATTTCTCTGACATCCATGGACCGACACGGCGGCTCTTATCACTGAACGTATGGGTATATGTCCCTGCTTGCAGGAGAAGACCTAGGCAGAATGTTAGATGTTAGAAACATTCTAGAACAAACCAGAGCTGAACAGCCCCGCCCAGGGGGGCGGTCCCTCCGGACATTACCCTCCAACCTGCAGCTAGCAGACCTCTGTTCCTAACAAAGCAGCACAAACTTAAAAGGAAGGGTGGGTGCCGTGTCGGTCCATGGATGTCAGAGAAATGGATTTTACGGTGAGTACAAAAATCCTATTTTCTCTTATCCATGGACCGACACGGCGGCTCTTATCACTGAACGTGTGGGACGTCCCAAAGCAGTGTCAAGAGGGATGGGAGCAGTATAAATGGAAAAACCAAAAAACTTCACTCCAAACAAGGCCGATCTCCTCAACGGAGGAGTTGCCACTTTAAACAGCGGCCTGCAACACCTTGCGACCGAAGGAAGCATCCGGAGATGCAGCCACATCAACCCTATAAAACGTAGAAAAGGTATGAACAGACGACCAGTTCGCCGCCTTGCACACTTGTGCAACCGACGCTTGATGTCGGAAAAACCAGGAAGCACCAATTGCCCTGGTGGAATGCGCCGTAACCGGGAAGGGAGGTGCCCGCCCCATGAGAGCATAGGCTTGAATGACGGTTTGTCCGATCCACCTAGAAAATGGTGGTGGACGAAGCCGCTTGGCCCTGTTTCTGACCAGAGACAGTCAAACAGAGTCAGACTTCCGAATAGAAGCAACAGACAAGCCCACCCGCAAGGCTCGTACCACATTCAAAGTGTGCCGTGCACACTCTCTGGGATGCGATGGTCGAGGACATTAGGACGGGAGGACAATGTCCTCATTTTAGGTGAAAGGTCGAGATCACCCTTGACAAGAGATAGTCGCGGATGCAACACCGCCTTATCCATATGGATGACTAAATATGGCGACTTGCAGTACAAGGTCGCCAACTCAGACACTCGTCTAACAGAAGTGATTGCCACTAAAAGGGCCACCCTCTGAGACAAAGTGAAGAGGGGAATATCCCTGATATTCTCAAAAAGGAGGTTCCTAGAGAACCAATTCCGATCCCACGGGGGGAGAGGAGACTTGACAGGAGGGAGCCCATGGAATGACCCGCTAGTGATCGCCGAAAGAAAATCTGACCCTTAATGATACTCAAAGTGAGCCTTTGGGCCACTCCATGCTGTAGGAAACGCAGGATTCTAGGGACGGAATACGTCCGAGGATGTCAGTCCAGCTCTTCGCACATGGCGATGTAAGCTTTCCAGGTACAGAGATAGTTCTGGAGGAAGACTTCCGTGTCCTTTTAATATGGATGAAATGACCGAGTCCGAGAGACCTCGGTCTCTCAACACCTGGCTTTAAACAGCCATGCCGTTAAGGCCAGAGACTGTAAAGGCAGGATGAAATATGACTTTGAGACAGAAAGTCCTCTCTTATTGGCAACCATCAGGGAACGGCCGCGACGAGACGTACCAGTGAAGTCGAGGTCAATCCGGAGCAATGAGAATCACCGGAATTCCCTCGGTCGCCACCCTGCGCAACAGGCGAGGGAGCAACTGCAGCGGAGGATAAACGTATATCAGGTGATAATGACCCCATGGGCCTCTGAGGCATCCGCCCAAGGATCCCTGGATCTGGCCACAAATCTTGACAACTTGCGATTGAGTCGAGAGGCCATCGGGTCCACCTCCAGCGTGCCCCACCGTTTGTGTGGCAAAGGAGTTGAAATACCTCCGGGTGCATGGACCACTCTCCCTGGTCCAACGTCTGGCGACTCAAATAGTCCGCCAGTTCTATGCCCGGAATGTAAACGGCCGACAGAGCTGGCACGCTTCTTTTAGCCCACTTCAGAGTACGGGGGACCTTGGAAGCCGCAGCTGAGCTCCGAGTCCCCCCCCCCCCTTGATGGTCGACATGCGCCACCACCGTGACTTTGTCCGACTGGATCCTAATGGAGCGATCCTGCAATCTCTCAGACCACGAGGAGAGGCACAGTCTGATGGCCCGTATTTCCAGAACATAGATCGGCAAACGGGCTTCGTCCAGAGTCCAAGCCCTTGGGCCAACAGGACTCCCCAGACTACACCCCAGCCCTTCAGGCTGGCGTCCGTAGTGAACACCGTCCATTGGACGGGGAGGAACGACTTCCCGGACCGAAGAGCCGGGGACCCAAACCACCATGTTAGGGACGCCCTGACCAGGTGGCTCACCTGGATCGGAAAATCCAAAGACAACGGGGAGTTGTCCCAAGGGAACAAGATCTCCTTCTGCAATGCCCTGGTGTGCGATTGGGCATACGGAACGGCCTCGAAGAGGTCGCCATTAGTCCCAGGACTCCCATGCAAAAACTGATTGACAACCATTTTTTGGGATGTCAGCATCCGCACTGCAGACTGAAGTGTCAGTAGCTTCCCCGGAGGTAGGAATACCTTTGCCTTCAAGGAGTCCAGAATCAGACCGAGATACTCCAGATCTCGAGTCGGGACCCGGACTGACTCCTGAATGTTTAGGAGCCACCTAAAGTCCCTGAGGGTCTGACTGACGATAGTCACACTGTCTCCTAATTCTAAGCCATTTCTTGCTCTGAGAAGATCGTCCAGATAGCCCACGACAGCAATGCCTTGCTGTCTCAGCAAGCTAGAACCAGCACAAGCACCTTGGTGAACACCCTCGGTGCTGAGGCCAGGCCGAAAGGAAGAGCCACAAATTGATAGTGGACTTCACCGATCGCAAGCGCAGATCGGAACATGCAAGTAGGCGTCCTTGATGTCCAAGGTCGCCAGAAAATCCCCTTGACGGAGTGTACTGGCCACCGTGCGAATGGATTCCATTCGGAACTTTTGCACCTTCACGAAGGCATTCAGGACCTGGAGGTCCAAGATAGGCTGAACCCCGTCCCCTTTTTGGGACGACAAACGAATTCGAGTAGAATCCCTGAAACCTCTCCTGTGACGGAACCGGCACAATCACTCCGGACCTCAAACCTGAATAGGCCCCATAGGGCCGCCCGACGGGCAGGAAGGAGAGGAATTTTCGAGGGAAGAATCTGTCTGGTATTAGGAACGGAACCTATCCTGTAACCTGAGGTGATCACCTCGCACACCCACCGGTAGGAGATCCGGGAGGTCCATTGATCCGTGGACCTGCAAAGTCGTCCCCCATACACCAGAGTCGGGTGGGGGCAAGACTTCACACGGAGGTGGGCTAGGGAGCCGGCTTGTTCGGCATATGCACCCAGGGGCGCTCGTGTCCACCAGCCGTACCGCTGTCAGTCTGGGAGGGCCTCCCCGTTGACTGACGAAAAAAACTATTTTTGCTGGAAAGGAAGGACCCTGCTCACGGCGGCCTCCTTACCCTTGCTAGCCTGAGGAAGAACAGTGCTTTTACCTCCCGTGACATCCTTAATGATGTCATCCAGCGCAGCACCGAAAAGCCTACCACCTTTAAATGGTAAATCCTTCAGAGGCTTTTCAGAAGCTAGGTCAGCAGACCAGCATTTCAACCAGATCAGACAACGCAATACCACTGCCAAGACAGAGGCCCTGAGACCATTTGTGGGCCAGAGCAATAGTGTCTAGAGGAAGATTATGCTTCTGTACAGTTTTGGTGCAAAATTTTTTTTTGCCCATCCCGTAAGTGTTGGAGACACAAGGGTCGCCGCTACCACAAACCGTAGGGCGGACCCCAACAAGGCAAACATGGCTCTACTCCCCACTTCTGAACTCCTGTGAGTGGGGTCCTTAAATGCAGGAGTCCCCTACACCGGGAGAATGGTGGCCTTGTTCAACCGGGCGACTGGAGGGTCGACCACTGGGGGAGAAGCCCACGTTTTAAGTAGGGAATTTTCAAGGGGTATCTGATAGACAAACGCCACAGGACCATAAAAGTCTTCTGCGGCTTTTTCCCCAGACCTTACCAATGAGCTGGTCAAAGAAAGGTACATATGGAAAAAACCCTTTTTAAAAGGCCCGGCCCTAAGGAACCAGAGGAGACTGTCCACCTGAGGTTCTACATCCGTATGCATTTAGCTTGCAAGTGTCCCTCACTGCATCAATGAGTTCACAAAACAAACGCCCTGTCATTTACTGACACAGAACTGGAGTCTTCCTTGCAAGGAATGTCCTGTTCAAAACCAACAAATATATTCAGAGCTAGGGTCCTGAGCGGTAGTGGCTAGGCCCATATCTGAATCAGCGCACACCCCTTTTTTTTTTTTTTTTTTTTGTGGAAAAAAAATAAAATAAAAAAAAAGTGGGGAGAGGGGCTTTTTTGCTCCCTTGCGCTCACACACTGCTTCCTCCTGGTCAGTATAATGATTCCAGGACTGCCGACAACTGGTCCCTAAGGACCGCAGGTGCAGGAGCACTGCCAGTTGTCTCTAACAATGTGAAGAAACAGGTGAACCAGACTCCAATATTGCCACCCTCTGAGACCTTATTCACCATTACAGTGAATAATACAGCCCACCCACAGGCCGTGCTGGGGCTGAGGAGGGGATACCTGGAGTACTCACAACCCCTAGGGACCGCTGTATGAGCCGCGCTGTATGAGTCGTGCTGTAGTGCGGGTGCAGCCTGAGGTGAAGAATCTGTGAGGATGTGTGTAATTCGCGCCGTTCAGCAGTGCTGCTAGAGGTCGAAAATTAAACTGAAGCGCTGCGGCTACAAGAAAATGGCCGTCGGGCACCAGTATAACTGTGTATTGAGCCCCAGCAAAATGGCCTCCAATGGCACACTTTTCAAAAATAAAACATTGCGCCAATGGCGCACAGAAAAAAAAAACACAGCAAGTCCCCCAGAACACTTCCCAAGCAAAATAACAGTCATGGAGCGGCCCCCCCCCAAGGCAGAGTGACCCCCCCCCAAGCATCCTCACACAGCACAGCAGCACAACAGGGTGCAGAGAGCAGCATAACAGGGGGGAGACAGGGAGAACCCCCCCACACAAACAGCCAGCATGTACTCACCTTGCAGCAGGAGAGACTACTTACCCGTCCCGCAAGCACCTTGGAGAACACCCCCGGTGCCAATAGAGGGACTCACTGGCTTGTTTCAGACAGACCTATCACAGTCGTACTGCGTAGCTGTCGGCCCGGTCCACTGCGAAAGATACAGTAGGTACTCTTCGATCTTGAGAGGACCGCGGGAGCATGAAAGCAACCCGGCCACCCCTGGAGCCATGGGGCATGTCGTGAACGGAGTCACGCACACAAGGCGAGGATCAGCACGCTCGATGGTCGGACAGGGAAGACTACGAGGATCCCAGTGTACCCAACCTGTTGCCCAGCCGACAGTTGATTGAAGGTCTCAAAAATAAAAAAATAAAATTCCCAAAGGAATAAAATTTAAAAGTAAAATCTTCCAGGAGACTGGCTCCTGAGAGAGCCACGTCTTCTCCTGCTAGGCAGAAAAAAACTGAGGTCTGCTAGCTGCAGGTGGGAGGGTAATGTCCGGAGGGACCGCCCCCCTGGGCGGGGCTGTTCAGCTCTGGTTTGTTCTAGAATGTTTTAACATTTAACATTCTGCCTAGGTCTTCTGCAAGCAGGGACATATACCCATACGTTCAGTGATAAGAGCCGCCGTGTCGGTCCATGGATGATAAGAGAAATGTTGATTCACATGCTATCATTCCTACACGGTATCTGTGTGCTACCTGCGTGGGTTTCTTCCGGGTGTTCCGGTTTCCTCCCACGCTCTGACGGTATGTGCGCCTTTGGCCCTCTGCACAGTTAAACATGTTCCATATGTTTATCACGCATGCTATAATACCTACGCGGTATGTGTATGCAGTCGGTGTGGGTTTCCTCCGGGTACTCCAGTTCCCTCCCACACTCCAATGGTATGGGCGCTATGCACAGCCAAAATTTGTGCGATTTGATATCCACATACTAACATACCTACTCGGTGTGTCTGTGCAGTCTGCGTGGGTTTCCTCCAGTTTCCGCCCACACTACATGACATGCGTGCCTTTGGTGCAATACATGGTATAAACATACACCTATGTTTATACACAACACTAAATACATTCACAGTAGTTGTATGTATTGTGTTCTCTGGGTCTGCGTGGGGTTCCTCCAGGTACTTCGGTTTCCTCCCACGCGCCAACGGTGTGCGTGCCTTCGGTGCTATGCACACATAGGCATGTGCATAATGTTTATCGCACATACTATAGTACCTACACGGTATGCAGTCTGCGTGGGTTTCATCCGGGTGCTCCGGTTTCTCCCCCGTGCTCCAATGGTGTGCGCATTTTCAGCGCTATGCACAATATAAACATGTGCAATTTGTTTATTCGCAGGCTAACATACCTACACGGTTGTGTACGCAGTCTGTGTGGCTGGTTTCTGTCCAAGCCTCGATGATGTGTGCGCCTTCGTCGCTGGCACAGTATAAACGTGTTTTAATATGTTCATCCACCCATACTAAACTACATACGCCGTATGTGGTTGTATTATGCTTTTTGTGGCTGAGTGGGTTTCCTTCCACACACAGTATAAACTGTGTTTGTACGATCAGCACTTATCAATGGAGTAGCTGCTGGATGGAGCAATTGTCATAAGGATCCCTGGTATCAGGGGTACCACTTTCCACCTGCCTTCAGTGGTGATCAGAAGCGCTGGCTTGGACTGTGTTCGCCAGGCTGAGGTTAGCGTTACGCCCGTTAGTGGCTGCATCTCTGGCGTTTCTAAAGCTTAATGACTGGGCACAAGCCTCTGCTTCATCTATCAGTCGACCAGCAGGTGCACTGCAACTGCTTTAGCCTTTAGGGTCTCTGTGCCCGGGGTGGGTTTGCGCCACCTGCAGAGGCTGAGTTACTGGTCCACTGACCGAGTTTCTAGGGAAGCTTTGTCAAGTTGCCTTTCTTGGCCAACAGTTGAGGCACCCAGTAAGCTGGGGCCTCCCTTCTCCGATACATTGCGGGGTCTCTTTTGAGATTTTCATACATCTCGCTGCAGGGCGGTCCTGTCGGGCGTGTGCATTGCAGGGGAAGGGTCCTTTCATCCGGAGGTGTTTTCACCTCCTTTACCGGAGGTGGGGCACCGGATGTGGACCTTTATGGCCTCTCGACTCACTCGCAAGGTGTCAAGATTCGTGGCCAGGTCCAGGGACCCCTGGGCAGACACGTTGGTGGCCCGTAGGGGCAGTATTGCCTAATATATGCTTACCCTCTGCTACTGTTGTTGCCTCGCCTGCTTCGCAGAGTAGGGGCCAGGGCCGAGGCCATTCCGGTGATCCTCATTGCTCTGGAACGGCGACATTGGTACGCCGATCTACTTCGGCTAGTCGCAGACGTTCCTTGGTGACTGCCTATCGGGGTGGACCTTTTGTCTCATGATCCCATACTTCATCCTGCTTTACAGTCCTTGGCTTTAATGGCATGGCTGTTTAAAGCCAGGTGCTGAGGGACCGAGGTTTCTCAGATTCGGTTATCTCATCTATGTTCTTGGCACGGAAATCTTCCTCCGGAAAGATATATCGCCTTACCTGGAAGGCTTGCGTCGCTATGTGCGAGGAGCTTGATTGGCGTCCACGGACGTATTCCGTTCCCTGGATTTTGCTGTTTTTACAGCGTGGTGTGACCCAAAAGCTGGCCTTGTGTACCATCGAGGGTCGGATTTCGGCCCGGGCTGTCTTTTTCAACGACTGCTACCGGGCCATTCCTTGATTAGCACCTTTTTGTGCAGGGGGTTCGCCATGTGATTTCCCCCCCCCCCCCCTGTCAAGCCTCCTCTCCCTACTTGGGATCTGAATTTGATGCATCTCGGTTCTCCAAGAACATCCCTTTGAAAATATCAGATTCCTCTCTTGACCTTGTCCAGAAGGTGGCCTTCTTAGTGACCATTACTTCGGTTAGACGGGCGGGGCTGTTCAGCTCTGGTTTGTTCTAGCATGTATGTTTCTAACATTCTGCCTAGATCTTCTCCTGCGAGCAGGGACATATACCCACACGTTTACAGTAGCTCTGTGTCAGTCCATGGACGTCAGAGAAATGGATTTTACGGTGAGTACAAAAATCCTATTAGGCCTCATGCACCCTGGACGTTGAAATGGCAGTAGCTTTGCAGTGAGTTTTTTTCAATGTTTTTTTTTTGCAATAGCGTTTTTTAGCGTTGCCGTTTTTCCGCGTTAGCGTTTTTTAGCGTTTATATATTCTTCTTCAAAAAAAAAATATATTATTTATTTTTTTTGTCAATGGATCAAAAACGGTAGTTGCTGGTGAGCGACGTTTTTGAGCTATTAACGTTTTATCAGCGTTGGAGTGTTTTTACTGAAAGTCTCAGAAACCAATCGGTTTTTTTTTTTTTTTTACTGCTCAAACGCCACTGCCTTAAACTGCTGATAACTGCCTATGTGTGCATGGACACATAGGATAACATGGAGAGTTTAATGAATAGAAAAAAGCGTCTACTGCAAAAAACAGCTGCTGTAAAAACTTCTAGTGTGCATGAGGCCTTAAAGCTGATGTACTTGTGGCTGTTCTGCTAGGTGTTCTGGTGACAACCAAGGCCTGTCTGTCAGGGGAACTTTTTTGCAGATTTTTGACAACAAAATTGTTCTCAAAACTGATCCAGGGTCCCTAAAGTTTTTTTGCCAAACTTTCATAATTGACAAGATATTGTTACCTACCTTCTGTTCTTGCCCTGCTATCGAAAAGGAGTTCATTCCTTCCATCCTCTAATTGTGGTACGGTACTTGGAACTCAGTTAGAAAGTTTAAAGGCTTCTTTTATCTTTCATGCTGGCAAGGGAAAGGTCATCTAGTATCCAAAAACTCAACCTGGTGTTGGAATGAACAAGCTATCCAAGAGTCTTGCAGAGCCTGGGGTAGGAGTTGTCAGTTTTCTCTTATGGCTCATTTTCCTAGAGCTTTATCTTCCTCTTGGGCCATCTGGACTGGTGCTTTACTGCACACAAATTGTTGTGTTTATGGTAAAGAAGCCTGTTCACTTTGAATGGGCTGCCAGTGCACCCCAATTGACATTTTCTGTTTTCAATGTTTTTTTGGGTTTTTAGAAATAAACAAGAGATTTCATAAGCAAGCTTGTTAATCGCCCACACAGGGGCTAGAAAATTAGTGAAAATCACCAATGAACAAAAAGGATCATAATTATACCAACCAAAGTGACATTGGTCTGAAAATAGGGGATAGTACTAAAAATGTCATGTCCCCAAAGTCTACATGTCATCACCGGAGGGGAGGCTCTTTTCCTGCAACCCCACCATACAACGATGTGAACAGGAATAGTGAGAGAAGGCGAGGAGAGCAGGAAAAGAGGATCGTAGGTAAGGGGATGACTCGGGAGCCCCACAAGGAGAAATCAGCCAAGGCCCAAACAGGGCAATTGGAGTGAGGGGAACTCATCGGAGATCCATGGTTCCCAAACCTTGAGAAATTTGGCATGAGACATTTGTTCCTGAAGCATCATCGCAGTCTTATGTGTCTTCACCCCCTGGAAACTTCCAGGCTTATGCTATGGTCTGTTTAGCTGCAATAAAGAGATTTGTGGCCAGCTTCTGCTGTATTGGACAATGTAATAGGGCTAACTTGGCGTCCCTACAGACTGAGCGATTGAAAAGAGTCTGAAGCAAGCCAGCAACCCTAGACCAGGACCACCAGGTTTTTATGACATCCCCCCCCCCCCCCCCCCCGTCCACAGTTGCGGAAACAACTCCCCGGAAAGCATGAGTTGTACGGGCAGGAACCCAATACCATCGGAATAGGACCTTATATGCTGCTTCTAGTGTATTTTGTATTAAGGGAGCATTTGACCACTATTTTACAGGCCTTACTCCAGTCTTCTAGGTCTATGGGGGACTGGAGGCCCCTTTCCCATTGGGCCATGTAAGAGAGTGATGCTGATGCCGGGCATCCATTCAAGGAATGATATACAAAAATGTAGCGCTATACGTAATAACAATAAATCATAATACCCAAGTGCTCGAAGTGTCTGGATCACAATGGATTTAGTGATATGTCCAAATATATGAAAGTCCAAATTACAAAGAGTCTATGAATGACCAAAACATAAATGTGGTTGTGACTTTCAATTCCAAATGGTGAATCTTCTAAAGTAAAGGAGTGACATGTGACGTGACCACCACCGTATGAAAGGGAGGCTTACCAGATGGAATGGACCCAATGCACGTACGTGTAGAGGGTCAAACAGGCTTAGTGTGTATGTATCCGTACGCATGAAATCCCAGCCGGCACTGCACACGTATGTATCCGAGATCCAAACTCGAGGATAACACCAAATATCCAAGCCCAATAAATGATGGAAATGGCTACCCTCTGCTGCCCGCTCTGTGCCCGCTGTCACCTCGGAGCTCTGTTCACACTCACTGACTCCTACTGACACATCCGCTGGCTCAAGGAATGAAATGAGGCTGGGTGCCCCAGGAGCGTGCTGACATACCCATTTCAAAATACCTTTTTTTTTTTTTTTTTTTTTTTAAACATGTAAGTGGACGTGCGGCGTAGGACAACAATCCAGGGTTTCAATTGAAGGAAGCTGTAGTGCTCGCTGATCGGTGCATTCTGTGTTTCCCGAATGGCCTCCCAGGATAGAAAAGAGTGGGAGGAAAGAAAGTTTTGAACCTGTGTATAGCTGTGAGAGAGCCACCAAGAGAACGCCTGAGGCTTTTCAAGGCCTGGGGGAAAGACTATTGTGAGTGATGGGAAGTAGTGGCAAAAAAGGAGGACATTCATAAATTGCCAGAATAGCAAACTAAATCCCATATTTGTAGGCCATGCAACAGCTCGGGGCTCAGGGAAGAGGGGCGCAAATTTATAAGGGAGCCAGAGCAGGGCTTGTAGTGAGGATGAGTCGCAGTTGGGCAATTCAAGGAACTCACAAAGAGGGGCATCCGTAGCTGCGTGAAGCATGGTCAACGGGGAGATCTGTGCTGCTGTATAGTACTTGCCCCCAGACCTCCTTGCAGTCTATGGGTATAAAGAGTAGATTTCGGGACTCCTAGGACGTTTCTGTGCCCAGATAAATCGAAGAATCTGATTTTGCAGGAGCCCAAGAAAGGGGGTATGCTTAACTGGCATTGTGCAAAAGTAATGGAGTTTTAGGTAGGATGGTCATTTTGACTGCAGAGATCCTTCCTATCCATGAAAGAGTGAGTGTGAAATTGCCAGGAATGCATGAGGGAGGTCAAGGTGCGAAACAAGGTGTAGTAGTTGGCGGAGAACAAAGAAGAGTAGGAAGGCGCAAGTTTGAAGCCTAAGTATTTAATCGATTGAGATGCCCAACGATATGGAAAATGCTCCTGAAGATGCTCCACCACATCGGCAAGCAGATTGACGTTCAGTGCTGTGGTTTTAGAGGGGTTGATTTGAATGCCGGAAAAGACTTAGAATTGGTCTAATATGAGCTGCAAGTTGGGAAGGGAGATGATCAGGTTTGTCAGAATCAGAAGAGTGTCATCTGCGAAATAATTGGCTTTATTCTGGGCTTCAGCATAAGGCACTCGTGAAATGTCAATGTTGGCCCTAATCGCAGGCGCCAATGCCAAGATAAAAAGTCCTAGGGACAAGGGGCAACCCTGCCGGGTACCCCGAAAAATAGGAATAAAGTCAGGAAAAAAAAGCCTGCATCTTTTACCGATGCTGAAGAATATAAGGCTTGAATCCATGATAAAAAGTGTGCCCCAAATCCCCACCGAGTAAGAACATATTTAAGGTAGTCCCAATGGACAAGGTTTTTAGTTTATTTTTTTAACCTAATTTTATTACTAATATGAGGGCTAACAAGCCTCCTAAATTATAGTAGTAGTCACTGGTGCTCTTTATGGAGACACCAAGAGTATCAGCTTCCTGATGCCTACACTACTTCCAGCATATGCCGGTTGGGGTCACAGTCCATGATTACCCGGTGCTGGTACTGGGATTTGACCGCTCTTAATACAGGAGTGCTTGGTGCTGAATGCATCCGAGTTCATTCAGCCTAGAGGAAATTGGTAAAATTCCTCCCACCCTCCTGTCTGATTCTTGCTGCAGTGAAACAAGAATGTAAGATATTGCAGTTTACTTCACTACCCCGTCCAATTAGAGACGTCGTCCAATCAGAGAACATTTTGTCTTCATTGGAAGAGTGCTAAGCAGTCTCTGATTGGCACCCTTGCCGAGTTGCCGACCTCCTGTGTTTTCAACATGCAGCAGGGCAACCCGCTCAGCATAGGACCTGTAACTAGTGGAGATAACTGTAGTAGCAGTGTCTACTATAGTGATTCCCAGCTTTTAGAGGGATCCTACAGGTATGGTATATGTATATACAGTGGTTCAAGCTGGATCAATGGTAACTATGTATAAAATGGCATACCTTGAATTCTTTAGCCTTTGTTAACCCAAAATAAATAAATATGGATCCTGATCCATTAAAGCATTTTATACAGCACGGTGCTTGTGCTTTCTAATTTGGACCCCTGTAACAACACCTGTAATACCTGGCTGATCCTACCAGTTTCTCCCCTCTCCTCTACAAACAGACCACCATAATCATGGCTGCTGAGCCCCTGACATCATGGTCTATTTGCGTCCCTCCGTTAGCTGCAGCCTGCTCTCCTGTGTCTATCTCCTCTGTCTCATCCCCCTCCTGCTGCAGGAAATGTATGTGTCTTTTTTTTTATTTACTATCGGTTCTGTCTCCTTATACTGTGCCCCGCTGTCTCTGTGTATTAAACAAAAAAAAAAAAATCCTCCTTCACCGTATCTCCCAGCGGTCACGTGACTTGCTCTCCTCCTCGCGTCCCGCTGACAGTGGGGAAACCTGGGCCCCGCCCCCTTCAGACGCAGCTGGTTACATGAGCACCGGGAGCTGCTGTAAAATACGGTAAAGGAAGATTTTTTTTTTAAAATAAAACAGAGGCAGGGGGGCACAGATTATCCAAACGTAGGAAAGTGGGTTAACAACCAATTTAAGGACCCAGCCTTTTTCTGACATTTTGTTTACAAGTAAAAATGTGTATTTTTTGCTAGAAAATTACTTTGTGTTATATAGATATACCGTCAGGTCCATAAATATTGGGACATCTACACAATTCTAATCTTTTTGGTTCTATACACCACCACAATGGATTTGACATGAAACAAACAAAGTGGGCTTTAACTGCAGAGTTTCAGCTTTAATTTGAGGGAATTTACATCCAAATCGGGTGAACGGTGTAGGAATTACAACAGTTTGTGCCTCCCACTTTTTAAGGGACCAAAAGTAATGGGACAATTGGCTGCCCAGCTGTTCCATGGCCAGGTGTGTGTTTATTCCCTCATGCTCCCATTTACAAGGAGCAGATAAAAGGTACAGAGTTAATTTCAAGTGTGCTATTTACATTTAGAATCTGTTGCTGTCAACTCTAAATATATGATCTCAAGAACTGTCACTATCAGTGAAGAAAGCCATCATTGGGCTGAAAAACAAAACAAACCCATCAGATGGCAAAAACATTAGGTGTGGCCAAATCAACTGTTTGGAACATCCTTAAAAAAGAATGCACTGGTGAGCTCAGCAACACCAAAAGACCACTGAAAACAACGGTGGTGGATGACCGAAGAATTCTTTCCCTGGTGAAGAAAACCCCCTTCACAACAGTTGGCCAGATCAAGAACACTCTCCAGGAGGGTAGGTGTATGTGTGTCAAAGTCAACAATCAAGAGAAGACTTCACCAGAGTGAATACAGAGTGTTCACCACAAGATGTAAACCATTGGTGAGCCTCAAACAGGAAGGCCAGATTAGTTTGCCAAACAACATCTAAAAAACCCTTCACAGTTCTGGAACAACATCCTATGGACAGATGAGACCAAGATCAACTTGTACCAGAGTGATGGGAAGAGAAGAATATGGACAAGGAAAGGGACTGCTCATGATCCAAAGCATACCACCTCATCAGTGAAGCATGGTGGTGGGTAGTGTCATGGCGTGGGCATGTATGGCTGCCAATGGAACTGGTTCACTTGTATTTATTGATGATGTGACTGCTGACAAAAGCAGCAGGATGAATTCTGAAGCGTTTTGGGCAATATTATCTGCTCATATTCAGCCAAATGCTTCAGAACTCATTGGACGGCACTTCACAGTGCAGATGGACAATGACCTGAAGCATACTGCTAAAGCAACCAAAGAGTTTAAGGGAAAGAAGTGGAATGTTATGCAATGGCCAAGTTAATCACCTGACCTGAATCTGATTGAGAAGCTTTTCACTTGCTGAAGACAAAACTGAAGGGAAAATGCCCCAAGAACACGCAGGAACTGAAAACCGTTGCAGTAAAGGCCTGGCAGAGCATCACCAGGGATAAAACCCAGCGTCTGGTGATGTCTATGCATTCCAGACTTAAGGCTTCAATTGACTGCAAAGGATTTGCAACCAAGTATTAAAAAGTGAAAGTTTATTTTATGATTGTTAATCTGTCCCATTACTTTTTGGTCCCTTTTAAAAAGGTGGGAGGCACATATACAAACTGTTGTAATTCCTACATCGTTCACCTGATTTGGATGTAAATACCCTCAAATTTAAGCTGAAAGTCTGCAGTTAAAGCACATCTTGTTTGTTTAATTTCAAATCCATTGTGGTGGTGGTGTAGAGACCAAAAAGATTAGAATTGTGTAGATGTCCCAATATTTATGGACCTGACTGTATATCTATATAATCATGTGACAACTAGGGCTGGGCGATTTTCCCCCCAAAAAAAATCTGCGATTTTTTTATAAAAAACTCGATTTACGATTCGATTCGATTTTTTTTTTTTTATTATTATATTAATTAAAGTGCATCAACAAACAAAATTGCAAAGGCAAACCCTTTCTCTAACTGCAAAGTCAGTGTGCAACAAACACACAATATATTCCAGTGCTCATGGAGCATACATTATTAACCTCCCTAGCGGTAATCCCGAGCGTGACTCGGGGTTGTTTTTTTATGCTAGGATCGGTAACCCCGAGTCACGCTCGGGGTAGACATTGCAGAGCCCGCAGCGTAGTTTCCCTACCTTCTCCTGGCGATCCAGCGATGATGTCCTCTGCTGTGATCGCCAGCGAGATCTCCGACGAGTGTCGGCACTTTCCGACCCCATCTGACTTCCTAGTTCCGTTCCCTGCGAGCCGCAGCGGCGCATGGGAGCGGAACTGGGCGGCAAATTCAAAAAGGTAAACACATAGTATACATACAGTATACTGTAATCTTACAGATTACAGTACTGTATGTAATAATTACACACCCCCTTTGTCCCTAGTGGTCTGCCCAGTGTCCTGCATGCACTTTTATATAATAAAAATCGTTCTTTCTGCCTGTAAACTGGGGATTGTCCATAGCAACTAAAAAGTGTCCCTTTATGTCAAAAGTGGTTTTAGACCAACTAGAAAGCAGCGATAATAAATTAGAATCACTCGCAGAATTGAGCGATAGCGATTTGTGGGGAAATTCGTCATCAAACACTAAATCTAATGACAGCGACAATTCTGCAACTGAGCAAATTTCAGTGTTTTTGATTTGATTACATTATTGAATAATTTTTATTATAATTAGATTACTATTTTTTTATAATTATTTATAGTTATTTATTATATTATAATTTATAATTTTGTGTTTCATATTTATCATACCCGGGATGTTTACTAGACTCTGGTTTGCTTAGGTTTAAGTAAGTAATTACTAAGAATCGCAGGCCTATAATACATAACACCAAATTTTCATGCAAAATAATTGTACCGCTTTTGGTACATAATTCCAGAAAGAATCATACCGCCAGGGAGGTTAAAGGAGTAGTAAAGTTACATGTTTTTTCACCTTAATGCATCCTATGCATTAAGGTGAAAAAACATTCGACAATACCGCCCCCCCGAGCCCCCGTTTTACTTACCTGGCCCCTCGAAAGTCCCACGCTCGTCCCCGTCATCCTCTTCGTTTTTCAGCCTGGCCGCCGATTGGCTACACTGGATGGATTGAAAGCAGCGCAGCCATTGGCTGGCGCTGCTGTCAATCACATCCAATGACGCGGCGCGGGGGGGGCGGGGCCGAGTGATACAGTCGGCGGCTATGGCCGCCGCTGTATCACGGGAGCGCGCCCGCAATCACTCCACACCATGCGAGCTCACTCGCATTATGGTGTGGAGTCCTTGCGGGGAGGAGCCAAGACAGCCGCCGAGGGACCCCAGAAAACCAGGATCAGGGCCACTGTGTGCAAAACGAGCTGCACAGTGGAGGTAAGTATAACATGTTTGTTATTTTTGGGAAAAAAAAAAGGGAAGCTTTAGTGCTCCTTTAACTATTGAAAACTCTTGAAACTCTGTGTGTGATTCCTTCTGTCCCAGCCTTGCTGCGATCCTGGCTCTGCATCCTTTTGGGTTGGAGGGCCCTCCACACGCTGGTCTGCCTGTTGTCCATCATTCAAGGTACTGTGCTCACACCGAGATCATGCCACAGGCTTTGTTTTGACTTTTTTAACCCCTCCTTGCTCCACGGATGTCACTGCAAGTTTAACAAGTTTGTCACCACTGGCAACTGGAGAGTTAAGATTCATTTGCCCTCTGCACATTTGGGATTGGATCCCTCTCTTTATTGTGATAAATGGACTAAGCTTTTTTATCAATTCTTCAAGAGTTTTCAATAGTTAATAATGTATGTTCCATGAGCGCTGGATTATATTGTGTGCATGTTGTGTATTTTGTACTTCTGGGTACGGATTTTTTCTTGCTGCGCTGGATCCTGTTTTTTCCCCCTTTTGGATACTTTGTACTTCCCAAAATATTTGGGATTTTTTTCTTATTATTATTATTATTATTATTATTATCATCCATTATATTTTTTTCTTTATCCACCAATTTATCGCTTGTGACCTTTTGTTGTTTTTTGCAGTGTGCAACAAAGATTGTTAAACATCCAAATTATTAATACTGTATTTGGATTTAGCTACTAAAACAACAAAAAATCCTGAGGTTACTCTTAGTTGAATTGAACTGTGCCCATGCCTCACTGTGCCCGTGTCTCACTGTGCCCGTGTCTCACTGTGCCCATGCTTCAATCACTGTGCCCGTACCTGATGCAGATTTTCATGGTATACGGATTTTACTGCTACACCGGTGGCCATTCCAGTATTCAAAAGCCGCGCCTCCTCCTCGTCTGTGATAGGCGGAACACTCAATTTCCCAGCATTCAGTGTTCCGCCTATCATGGTCATCCTCATAACACAGACGAGGATGAGAGGATGTCCGTGATAGGCTGAATACTGCCTGCTGTGAAATTGAGTGTTCCGCCTATCACAGACGACGAGGACTCGGGAGGCGCGGCTTTTGAACACTGCAATGGCCGCCGTCTGCTGCATGACACGCTGATCAGGTAGGCAGACGGCGGCTGCAGCGAGTAGATGTAATTGGGGTAACGCTGCCCAGTGCCATTCCGGATACGCCCCCTGCAGTCCTGCTACGGAAACTTTGAAGGAAAAAAAAAAAAATCTAAAAAAATCGATTTTCTTCAAAACTGAATCGATTTGAGCTCAAAACTCGATTCAAGATTAAAATCGATTTTTTTCCCAGCCCTAGTGACAACACTGAAGAAATTACACTTTGCTATAATGTAAACTACTGAGTGTACAGCTTGTATAACAGTGTAAATTTGCTGTTCCCTCAAAATAACTCAACACACAGCCATTAATGTCTGAACCGCTGACAACAAAAGTGAGTACACCCCTATTTGAAAATGTCCAAATTTGCCCCAAAGTGTCAATATTTTGTGAGGCCACCATTATTTTCCAACACTGCCTTAACCCTCTTGGGCATGGAGTCCACCAGAGCTTCACAGGTTGCCAATGGAGTCCTCTTCCACTCCTCCATGACAACAGCACGGAGCTGGTGGATGTTAGAGACCTTGCGCTCTTCTATCTTCCGTGTGAGGATGCCCCCCAGATGCTTAATAGGGTTTAGGTCTGGAGACATGCTAGGCCAGTCCATCATCTTTACCCTCGGCTTCTTTAGCAAGGCAGGGGTTGTCCGAAGGGAGGGGATCATGCTCGGCTTCAGTATGTCACAGTACATGTTGGCATTCATGGTTCCCTCAATGAACTATAGCGCCCCAGTTCTGGCAGCACTCATGCAGCCCCAGACCATGACCCTCCCACCACCATGCTTGACTGTAGGCAAGACACACTCGTCTTTGTACTCCTCACCTGGATGCCACCACACAGGCTTGACACCATCTGAACCAAATAATAATCTTGGTCTCATCAGACCAAAGGACATGGTTCCAGTAATCCATGTCCTTAGTTTGCTGAAGACAAGGAGACTGTTGGCGGGCATCTTTAGAATTGGCTTTGTTCTGGGACGACAGCCATGCAGACCAATTTGATGCATTGTGTGGCGTATTGTCTGAGCACTGACAGGCTGACCCCACCACTCCTTCAACCTCTGGACCAATGCTGGCAGCGCTCATATGTCTATTTCCCAAAGACAACCTCTGAATATTACACTGAACACCTGCAATCATCTTTGGTCGACCAAGGCAAGGCCTGTTCTGAGTGGTACCTGTCCTGTTAAACCTCTGTCTCGTCTTGGCCACCATGCTGCAGCTCAGTTTCAGGGTCTTGGCAATCTTCTCATAGCCTAGGCCAGTGATGGCGAACCTTGGCACCCCAGATGTTTTGGAACTACATTTGCATCCATGATGCTCAACTACACTGCAGAGTGCATGAGCATCATGGGAAATGTAGTTCCAAAACATCTGGGGTGCCAAGGTTCGCCATCACTGGGCTAGGCCAACTTTATGTAGAGCAACAATTCTTTTTTTCAGATCCTCAGAGTTGTTTGCCATTAGGTGCCATGTTGAACTCCCAGTGACCAGTATGAGTGAGTGAAAGCGATAACACCAAATTTAACACACCTGCTCCCCATTCACACCTGAGACCTTGTAACACTGAGTCACATGACACCGGGGAGGGAAAATGGCTAATTGGCCCCAATTTGGAAATTTTCACTTAGCTTAGGGGTGTACTCAATTTTGTTGCCAGCGGTTTAAACATTAATGGTTGTGTGTTATTTTGAGAGGAAGGCAAATTGACTCTGTTATACAAACTGTACACTCACTACTTTACATTGTAGCAAATGTTGCATGAAAAGATATAAAATATTTACTAAAATGAGAGCGGTGTACTCTGTGAGATACTGTGTATACATACATACATACATACATACATACATACATACATACATACATACACAATTTGTGTTCATAAGTTTACATACCCTGGCAGAATTGGCTTTCTTTGCCATTTTTCAGAGAATATGAATAACACAAACGTTTCTTTCACTCGTGGTTAGTGTTTGGCTAAAGCCATTTATTATTAACTGTGTTTACTCCTTTTTTAAATCATAATAGCAACCTAAACTACCTAAATGACCCTGATCAAATATTCCATACCTTTTTTTTAAAGTGGTTGTAAACCCTTTTTGTTGACTTTTACCTAAATAGGTAAGCCTAGAATAAGGCTTACCTATAGGTAAGGGAAATATCTCCTAAACGTGCGGCTTTTAGGAGATATTTCACTTGTAGTGTGCCGATAATGTAAACGGCACATGTGCTGGGAAGAAACGAACCTCCGTGTCGTTTCTTCCCTAGCGTGTGCCGTTACTGGCAGGTCTCCCGTGCGCATGCGTGACGTCATCGCGGTTCCGGCCAATCGCAACGCCGGAGCCGCGATACCCGGAAGTAACCTCCTGGAGAGATGTCTGCAGCCGAAGGGGGAGACGAGGACGGCTTCGGGGGCTTCGATTTAAGGTAAGTAATTCATAATGAGCTAGTATGCTAGTCATACTAGCTCATTATGCCTTTGCCTTGCAGGTGTTTTTTATAGGCTTTACTTCCTCTTTAATACTGTGTATTGCCCCTTTTTAACATCAATGACAGCTTAAAGTCTTTTGTGTTGTATGTGAATGAGACTATCTTGGATGGTAAAGCTGCCCATTCCTCTTGGCAAAAAGCCTCCAGTTCCTGTAAATTTTTGGGCTGTCCTGCATGAACTGCACGTTTTTTGAGATCTCCCCAGAGTGGGTCAAAGATATTGAGGTCAGGAGACTGAGATGGCCCCTCCAGAACCATCCCTTTATTCTGCTGTAGCCAATGACATGTCGACCTGGCCTTGTGTTTTGTATCATTGTCATGTTGGAATGTCCAAGTACGTCCAATGCGCAGCTTCCTGGCTGATGAATGCAAATGTTCCTCCAGTATTTTTTGATAACATACTGCATTCATCTTGCCAACGATTTTGACCAAATTTCCTATGCCTTTTTGTAGCTCACACATCCCCAAAACGTTAGCGATCCACCTCCGTACCTTTTTTTATTATAGGCCTTGTTGACTCCTCTCTAAATGTAGCGTTTAATGGTTGTGGCCAAAAAGCAAAATTTTGGTCTCGGCACTCCAAATGACTTTGTGCCAGAAGGTTTGAGGCTTGTCTCTGTGTGCTGTTTGGCGTATTGTAAGCGGGATACTTTGTGGCATTTCTTCTGGCGACTCGACTATGCAGCCCATCTTCAAGTGCCTCCTTATTGTGCATCTTGAAACGGCCACACCACATGTTTTCAGAGATTCCTGTATTTCACCTGAAGTTTATCTGCGGCTTGTTCTTTGCATCCCGAATCATTTTCCTGGCAGTTGTGGCTGAAATTTTAGTTGGTCTATCTGACCGTGGTTTGGTTTCAACTGAACCCCTCATTTCTCTTACTGTCCATGGACTGACACAGCATCTTCAATCTTGACAAAGTGGGTTATGTTCCTGCTCATGAGAAGACTACGCAGAATGTTAGATGTTTTAACATACATTCCATTACCAGAGCTGAACAGCCCTGCCCAGGGGGTGGTCACTCCGGACATAACCATCCTGCCTGCAGCCTCATTTTTTTTTCTGCCTAGCAGAGGACGTGGCTCTCTTCGGAGCCAGTCTCTTGAAGAAATATTTGATTTTATTTTTGATTCTTCTATCAACTGTCGGCTGGGCAACAGGTTGGGTAGTTGCTATCCTCGTAGTCTTCCCAGTCCGACCATCGAGCATGCCGATCCTCGCTCTGCGTGAAATCAGTCCACGAAATACCCCGTGACTCCAGGGGTGGCCTGTGAGCTTTTTGCTCCAGGGTCCACATACGACTGAACAGTTTTGCTGTATCTTTCACGGTGGACCGGGCCGACAACTACTCAGTACTGCACTGATAGACCTGTCAGGAACACACCAGTGGGTCCTAGTTGGACGGGTAAGTATTGTTCCCCTATAAAACAAATATTTGCAGCGCTGGCAAGGATATGTGAAAGCAAACACTTAAAACATTAAAGAAGTTACTCATAAACACTTATAAGAAAATAGCTTACAATCGTTGTCACCATATAACGTATTAATAAACCGGATTGTCCATTAGTGTTGCCACTGTGCTCATTAGTGAAAAAACTAATTATAAAACAATGTGTGAAAAACTAATAAATGACATCTGTGTCAATCTTGGAAGACTGAGTGTTTCCACAGCAGAAACCAAATAGTTAAAGTGGTTGTAAACCCACTTTTTCAACTTGCACCTACAGGTAAGCCTAGATTAAGGCTTACCTGTAGGTGTAAGAAATATCTCCTAAACCTACACGGTTTAGGAGATATTTACTAAAAATGACAGGCGCCGCTGTCTATGGCGCATGCGCGCCGTAGACAACGGCGCATTCATGTGGTTAATCCCATTCACAAAATCGGCTACTTCCCAGCAATCGCTGGGCGTAGCTGAATGTGATGGCTCTCGCGCGCATGCGCAGAGTGACATCTCCGGCCAATCACAGCGCTGGAGCGGCGCTGTGATTGGTTGGTGCGGCGATAGCCGGAAGTGACCTTCCGGCTATCGCCGCAGCGATGGATGCGGCTGAAGAGAGACGAGGACGGCTTCGGGGGCCCCGATCTAAGGTAAGTGATGCATAATGAGCTATTATGCTAGTCATATTAGCTCATTATGCCTTTCTCTTACAGGTGGTTATGAAAAAAAAAAACATTTATCGGGTTTACAACCACTTTAATTCCTTTTAGAGAGTTCCCCTCTTGTGGCCCCACTCACCAAAAAGGGGATTAACAATTCCATACGAGATCACACCAACTTGGATTCATTAAGTTCATCACATGCGATAGACTCCATAATATCGGCAGAGGCATTGAGTAAACATACGGAAAAAGGAAAAAACATGTACCGCTTATGAACATCCAGCATAGCGCTGCTAGCAAAGAGACTCGCGAGACTGCGATGTTAAACGAGCGTCAGTGTTCCGGGTACACAGCGTGCGTTCCACAGAAACCGGAAGTAGCGTCGCTGGTTCTGGGTTGGCCGGAAATTGCGTCAACGCGTTTCACCCCTCCTCCAGGGCATCATCAAGGACTCTAAAGGAATTAACTATTTGGTTTCTGCTGTGGAAACACTCAGTCTTCCAAGATTGACACGGATGTCATTTATTAGTTTTTCACACATTGTTTTATAATTTTTTTTTTCACTAATGAGCACAGTGGCAACACTAATGGACAATCCGGTTTATTAATACGTTATATGGTGACAACGATTGTAAGCTATTTTCTTATAAGTGTTTATGAGTAACTTCTTTAATGTTTTAAGTGTTTGCTTTCACATATCCTTGCCAGCGCTGCAAATATTTGTTTTATATTTTTTTGAGGTGTTAGGACCTTTTGTTGCGGCAGCTGCGGATTTATTTATTTTTTACAACTATCACTGCACATTCTCTAAGCGCGGGTTTCAGTTTTTGTATAAGTACTGTTCCCCTGCCTCAGCAGGTGAGTACATGCTGTGTGTTCCTATGGTAGTATGGTAGGGGGATTTTCCTTGTCTCCCCCTTGGTTTTTGCTACTCTGTCACCTACTGGCGATACGCTGACTGGGGGTCAATCTGTCCCGATGGGGGTCCATAGGGGTCTGCATTAAGGTGTGGGGTGCTTTCTGTGTCAGCCTGGGCCTTGTGCGCCTTTCGGCGCCATGTTTTTACTATGCTTCAATTTGCATTGTAAACCGCATTGGCGGCCAACTTGCCGTGGCCGCGCTGTGGCGCACTTGTAATTGTGTCGGCCATTTTCTTGAAGCTGCGCGCTCTTTTGTGCTGGTTAGGCCTCTTACCGCTGACTGGAATGGTGCGATTCTCCTCACTGTTCACTCGCGCTGAGGAGCAGGACACAGGCAGCAGAACCGAGCGGTCCTAGCTGGGTTGGTGAGTCCCCTGGGTAACCCCCCCCCCCCCCACAGTCAGTGCAGCCGGAGGGTGGACTTTTTCTCTCATTTATTGACAAAGTCTCAGAGGGTGGTGGTATCATGCAGTCAGTGTCACCTGCTTCCCCATTCATGTCAGAAGCAACTGGCAGTGCTACTGCACCTGCGGTCCCTATGGACCAGTTGTCGGCAGTCCTGGAATCGTTTGTTGCCAGGATGGAAGCGGCGTGTGAGCATAAGGGGGCTATAAAGCGCCCTCTCCCCCCTCCATCTCCAGGGGAGTGCTCTGATTCAGATATGGGCATTGCTGTGGCACAGGACCCTAGCTCTGAATATTTGACCAGAACATTCCTTGTGAGGAAGACTCCTTATTTGGGTCAGTACATGACCGTCAGCACATGACCGGACACTTGTTAGTGAACTCATTGATGCTGTGAGGGACACACTCAAGCTGGATGCTGCGGCTGAGGAGCCGGTGGTGGAGTCAGTCTCCTTTTTGGTTCTTTTCAAGCTAATCCTTCTAAAAAGGTTTTTCCCTATACACCTTTTTTTTCTCTTGTCATCCATGGACCGACACGGCGGCTCTTATTCACTGAACGTGTGGGTTATGTCCCTGCTTGCAGGAGAAGACCTAGGCAGAATGTGAGATGTTTATACATGCATTCTAAAAGCCAGAGCTGAACAGCCCCGCCCAGGGGGCGGTCCCTCCGGACATAACTCACCCCCTGCAGTCCGCAGACCTCAGTTTTTTTTTCTGCCTAGCAGAAGGAGAAGACGTGGCTCTCTCAGGAGCCTGTCTCCTGGAAGATTTTACTTTAATTTTTATTCCTTTGGGAATTTTTGTTTTTATTTTTGAGACCTTCAATCAACTGTCGGCTGGGCAACAGGTTGGGTACACTAGTATCCTCGTAGTGTTCCCTGTCTGACCATCGAGCATGCTGATCCTCGCCTTGTGTGCGTGAGACTCGGTTCACGACATGCCCTATGACTCCAGGGGTGGCCGGGTTGCTTTCATGCTCCCACGGTCCTCTCAAGATTGAACAGTACCTGACGGACTGTTTCTCTCGCGGTGGACCGGGCCGACAGCTATGCAGTACGACTCTGTGATAGGTCTGTCAGAAACGCACCAGTGGGTCCCTCAGGGGACGGGTAAGTAGTCTCTCCTTCCACAGGTGAGTACAAACTGCGGTGTGTGTTTCTCTGTGGGGGATTTTCCCTGTCTCCCCCCTGTGTTTTATTGTCACTCTCTGTCATCATTGCTGTGCTGTGGGGGGCGCCTGGGGGTCATGCTGTCCTGGGGGGGGGGGGCTCATGCTAGTCTGCATATTGCTGGGGGCTTTTTGTGTTATTTTGGGTCCTGGGCGCCGTTTTTGGTGCTGTGTG
>CM055118.1:5188848-5398848 GCA_029206835.1 Rana muscosa
TTAAGTGCTTTGGCTCCATTCAGCATATATGGTATCAAAGTTGTTCTATATTTTTTCTTTGTCATTTCCGTATTATGGAACAGACAATACCAAGGATCTAATTTAAGCTTAAAGTGGTTGTAAACCCACTTTTTAAACAAAGACCTACAGGTAAGCCTAGATTAAGGCTTACCTGTAGGTGCATGAAATATCTCCTTAACCTACATGGTTAAGGAGATATTTGTATGTAAATGCGGCGACGCTGACGTCACCCCATTCACAAATTCGGCTAGGTCGCAACATTCGACGACGTAGCCGAATTCGACAGCTCACGCGCGGAGTCACGTCTTCGCCGCTTCGGCCAATCACAGCGCCGGAGCGGCGCTGTGATTGGCTGCAGCGGCGATACCCGGAAGTAACATTCCGGCTGTCGCCGCAGCGATGGATGCGGCTAGAGGAGGGACACGGACGACTTCGGGGGCCCCGATCGAAGGTAAGTGGTACATAATGAGCTAGTATGCTAGTCATACTAGCTCATTATAGCTTTGTCTTGCAGGTAAGTAGGAAAAAAAAATTTGTCTACAGGGTTTACAACCACTTTAAATCCACATATCTTCTCTATCAATCGTAAGATCCCTCTCCAGTATTCCTGTATCAGGGGACAGTGCCACCATATATGGGCGTGTGTTCCCTCCAGCCCACATTCTCTCCAACATAGGGGTGATAACTCCTTATTTATCCTATGTAATTTTGTTGGGACCAAATACCACTTAGTTAAAAGCTTATAATTCATTTCTTTTACTTTTGCCTCTACTGAGGTGGAGTGGACGTAGTCAAAAATTAGACTCTTCTTCATCTATTATAATTTGATTAAGTTGATTCCCAATTTTCCAATATTTTCATTGTCTTGGGGCCCTTTGGAGGTAACAGTATCCCATATATATATTTGATATCCCCTGTCTTCCCGTCCCCCCCCCCCCCCCTGTTCTATGAGTTTTTTCCCATGAGGTTAACTCATTCATAGCCCGTAGGGGTTTCGGTAGTGTATTTACAAAATGTTGGACTTGTATATACCTCCAGCTGTCACCTATAGAGGGTCCATATTTTTCTCTTATTTCTGAAATCGGGCACAAAATATTCCCCTTCAGTACGTCTTTCAGTTTTAATGTATCTGAGGTTGCCCATCCCATGAAGGCCTCACCCCTCTTCCCTGGCGGGAAATAGTCCGTTGCTGTCCCTCACGGGTACAGACTATTATAGAGCCATTTTTTTGTTTTACATACTCTATCCCATAATCTAAAGGTTTCTATTGTTGTTGAGGATGTTTCTTGTGTTCGGCCTCTATATTGGTTTGGAATCCATATTCTCTTTCCCAGGTCCCCATTACACAGACTTTCCTCTCTTTCTACCCATTTCTTTCTCCGTCCATTTCCCTGTAACCAGTCTGTTATCCTTTTTAGTACTTCTGCCTCATAGTATCTTCTAAAATCTGGAAGGTATAATCCTCCCTCATGTCTAGGTCTAATCAAGGTTTCTACTGATATGCGAGGCCTCTTTTCTTTCCATATGAATCTCCTTATTATCTTCCCCAATATTTTAAAGTACATATCTGGGATTTTTATTGGGAGTGTTTGAAAGACGTATAGTGCTTTAGGCAGTATCATCATTTTAATAGTATATTTATTCTACCCAGCCAGGATAGTTTTTCTATCGGGTACCCTTTCAGTTCTATTTTTATTTTATTTAGTAAGGGAATATAGTTATCCTCATAGAGATCCTCTTCCCTTCGGCCTAGCCTTGGTACCAAAGGTGTTTACCAAGGTGCTTGCTCTGGTTCTAGCTTTGCTGAGACAGCGAGGCATTGCTATCGTTGGCTATCTGAACGATCTTCTATAAGTAGACAATGGCTCAGAATTAGAAGTGTGACTATCGTCAGTCAGACCCTTAGGGACTTTGGGTGCCTCCTGAACATTCAGAAGTCGGTCCTGGTCCCGGCTCAGCGTTCGGAGTATCTCGATCTGATCCTGGACTCCTTGGAGGCGTAGGTATTCCTACCCCTGGAGAAGTTGCTGACATTTCAGTCTGCAGTGCGGGTCCTGACGTCCCGAAAATGGTCGTCAACCCGTTTTTGCATGAGAGTCCTGGGACTTATGGGGGGCCTCGTTCAAGGCCGTTCCGTATGCCCAATCACACACACGGGCATTACAGTAAGAGATCATGTCCACTTGGGACAAATCCCCTTTGTCCTTGGATCTTCAGATCCAGATGAGTCACCCAATCAGGGCGTCCCTGGTGTGGTGGTTGGGGTCCCCGGCTCTTCGGTCCGGGAAGTCGTTCCTCCCCATCCAGTGGACGGTGATCATGACGGACGCCAGCCTGACGGGCTGGGGTGGAGTCTGGGGAGTCCTGTCGGCCGTTTACCGATCAATGTTCTGGAAATACGTGCAATCGGACTGTGCCTCTCCTCGTGGTCTCTGTCGGCCGTCTACATTCGAGCGTAGACAATTGGCAGGCGGACAATCGGAGCCGCCAGACGCTGGATCAGGGAGAGTGGCCCTTACACCCAGAGGATTTTCAAATTCTGTGCCGGTGGTGGGGCATGCCGGATGTGGATCTGATGGCCTCTCAAATCAATCGTAAGGTGTCAAGGTTTGTGGCCAGGTCCAGGGATCCTTGGGCGGATGCCGCTGATCCATTGGTAGCCCCATGGGGTCATTATTACCTGATATCTGTTATGCTCCACTGCAGCTGCTTCCTTGCCTGCGGCGCATGGTTGTGGCCGAGGGGATTCCGGTGATCCTCTTTGCGCCGGATGGGCCTCGGCGCCACTGGTACGCTGATCTGGTACGTCTCATCGCGGACGTTCCTTGGCGGTTGCCAATGAGGGAGGACCTTCCGTCTCAAGGTCCTATTTTTCATCCTGTTTTACAGTCTCTGGCTGTAACGGCATAGATATTGAAAGCCAGGTGCTGAGAGTCCGAGGTCTCTCGGATTCGGTCATTTCGACCATGTTAAGGGCACGGAAGTCTTCCGCTACAAAGATATATATCACTGTACCTGGAAAGCTTACATCGCTATGTGCGAATAGCTGGACTAGCGTCCATGGACGTATTCCGTCCCCAGTATCCTGCGGTCCTTGCAGCGTGGCGTGACCCAAATGCTTGCTTTGAGTACCATTAAGGGTCAGATTTTGGCCGTCTTCCTTCAGCGACCGCTAGTGGGTCATTCCTTGGTTAGCACCTTTTGTGCAGGGGGTTCGCCATGTGCTCCCTCCTTTTTTAAACCTCTTCTTCTCCCTCCTCGGGATCTGAATTTGGTGCTCTCGGTTCTCCAGGAACCTCACTTTGAAAATATCAGAGAGATACCCCTCTTGCCCTTGTCTCCGAAAGTGGCCTTCTTAGTGGCCATTACTTCTGTCAGACGGGTATCTGAGTTGGCGGCCTTATCCGGCAAGTCTCCCTATTTGGTCATCCATAAGGATAAGGTGGTGTTGCGTCCGCGACCTTCCTTTTGCCAAAGGTGGTCTCAGCCTTTCACCTAAATGTGGACATTGTCCTCCCGTCCTTGTGTCCTCACCCATCGCATTCCAGAGGGTTTGCGCTTCACACATTGGATGTTGGTACGTGCTATATGACTCAATAGTTGTCGGTCTCTGGTCCGAAACAGGGCCAAGCGGTGTCGTCTGCCACCATTTCTAGGTGGATCAGACAGACTGTTATACAGGCCTATGCCATTAAGGGGCGGGCGCCTCCCTTTCCGGTTACTGCGTATTCCTCCAGGGCAATTGGTGCTTCCTGGGCTTTCCGACATCAAGCGTCGGTTGCAGAAGTGTGCAAGGCGGCGACCTGGTCCTCCGTTCATACCTTTTCAAAATTCTTTAACCACTTAACAACCACCTGCCGACAAATAACGGCGGCAGGGTGGTTGCTTAACTCTGGGAGGACGTTATATAACGTCCTCCCAGAATCGCGCTCCCGCGCTGATAGCGGCCGTTTACCACGTGATCGCTCCGTCAAATTTGACGGAGCAATCACTTGTAAACAGACCGGCGTCATTTGATGACGCCGGTTCCTCCCTCCCCTCTCTGTACCGATCGGTACAGTGTGAGAGGGGAGGGGGAGGGAGCGGATGGCAGCAGCAGCACTGTGGGCTGGATCTGTGACAATTGCAGTCACAGATCCATCCATCCATCCCTGCTCAGCCATCCCTGTGCTATACCCTGCCAATACTCTGCAATACACCCTGCCAATACTCTGCAAAATACCCTGGTGCAATACTCTGCAATACTCTGCAATACTCTGCAATACCCTGGTGCAATACTCTGCAATACCCTGCTGCAATACCCTGCTGCAATACCCTGCTGCAATACCCTGCTGCAATACCCTGCTGCAATACCCTGCTGCAATACCCTGCTGCAATACCCTGCTGCAATACCCTGCTGCAATACCCTGCGAAATACTCTGCAATACCCTGGTGCAATACTCTGCAATACCCTGGTGCAATACTCTGGTGCAATACTCTGGTGCAATACTCTGCAATACCCTGCACAATACTCTGCAATACCCTGCACAATACCCTGCAAAATACTCTGCAATACCCTGCACAATACTCTGCAATACCCTGCACAATACTCTGCAATACCCTGCACAATACTCTGCAATACCCTGCACAATACTCTGCAATACCCTGCACAATACTCTGCAATACCCTGCACAATACTCTGCAATACCCTGCACAATACTCTGCAATACCCTGCACAATACTCTGCAATACCCTGCACAATACTCTGCAATACCCTGCACAATACTCTGCAATACCCTGCACAATACTCTGCAATACCCTGCACAATACTCTGCAATACCCTGCACAATACTCTGCAATACCCTGCACAATACTCTGCAATACCCTGCACAATACTCTGCAATACCCTGCACAATACTCTGCAATACCCTGCACAATACTCTGCAATACCCTGCACAATACTCTGCAATACCCTGCACAATACTCTGCAATACCCTGCACAATACTCTGCAATACCCTGCACAATGCTCTGCAATACCCTGCACAATGCTCTGCAATACCCTGCACAATGCTCTGCAATACCCTGCACAATGCTCTGCAATACCCTGCACAATGCTCTGCAATACCCTGCACAATGCTCTGCAATACCCTGCACAATGCTCTGCAATACCCTGCACAATGCTCTGCAATACCCTGCACAATGCTCTGCAATACTCCGCAATGCCCTGCAATACTCCGCAATGCCCTGCAATACTCCGCAATGCCCGGCAATACTCCGCAATGCCCGGCAATACTCCGCAATGCCCGGCAATACTCCGCAATGCCCGGCAATACTCCGCAATGCCCGGCAATACTCCGCAATGCCCGGCAATACTCCGCAATGCCCGGCAATACTCCGCAATGCCCGGCAATACTCCGCAATGCCCGGCAATACTCCGCAATGCCCGGCAATACTCCGCAATGCCCGGCAATACTCCGCAATGCCCGGCAATACTCCGCAATGCCCGGCAATACTCCGCAATGCCCGGCAATACTCCGCAATGCCCGGCAATACTCCGCAATGCCCGGCAATACTCCGCAATGCCCGGCAATACTCCGCAATGCCCGGCAATACTCCGCAATGCCCGGCAATACTCCGCAATGCCCGGCAATACTCCGCAATGCCCGGCAATACTCCGCAATGCCCGGCAATACTCCGCAATGCCCGGCAATACTCCGCAATGCCCGGCAATACTCCGCAATGCCCGGCAATACTCCGCAATGCCCGGCAATACTCCGCAATGCCCGGCAATACTCCGCAATGCCCGGCAATACTCCGCAATGCCCGGCAATACTCCGCAATGCCCGGCAATACTCCGCAATGCCCGGCAATACTCCGCAATGCCCGGCAATACTCCGCAATGCCCGGCAATACTCCGCAATGCCCGGCAATACTCCGCAATGCCCGGCAATACTCCGCAATGCCCGGCAATACTCCGCAATGCCCGGCAATACTCTGCAATAACCACTTCCCGCCCTCCGGCCGTCATATGACGTCCTTGACTTTGTGCGGGGATATCTGAATGATGCCTGCAGCTACAGGCATCATTCAGATATCGGCTTTTTCAGCCGGCGATTCCCTACACCATAAGAACAATCATAGCGGCTGTTCCGCCGCTTGATCATTCTTACGGGAGGCGAGAGGGGATGTCCCCCCCCCCGCCGCCCTCCGGTGCTTCTACCGACTCACCGCTACGATCAAAGCCAGGATTGTTGTTTTTTTTTTTGTATTTTTTTCAGGCTTCCCAGCCTAGAGGTGAGATGTGGGGTCTTATTGACACCCCCCCCCCCCCCATATCTCACTGTAAAGAGGACCTGTCATGCCATATTCCTATTACAAGGGATGTTTACGTTCCTTGTAATAGGTATAAAAGTGATCAAAAAAATGTTTAGGGCGGAAAAACATGTCAAACTAAAATAAATAAAGTAAAATGAAGAATAAATTTTTTTTTTTTTTTTTTTTTAAAGCGCCCCTGTCCCCGTGAGCTCGCATACAGAAGCGAACGCATACGTAAGTCCCGCCCACATATGAAAACGGTTTTCAAACCACACATGTGAGGTATCTCTGCGAACGTTAGAGCGAGAGCAATCATTTTGGCCCTAGACCTCCTCTGTAACTCAAAACATGTAACCAGTAAAAATATTTAAAGCGTCGCCTATGGGGATTTTTTAAGTAGCGAAGTTTGGCGCCATTCCACGAGTGTGTGCAATTTTTAAGGGCGACATGTTAGGTATCTATTTACTCGGCGTAACTTCATCTTTCACATTATGCAAAAACATTGGGCTAACTTTACTGTTTTTTTTTTTTTAAGCACAAAACATTTTTTTTCCGTAAAAAACGCGTTAAAAAAATTGCTGCGCAAATATCGTGCGAGATAAAAAGTTGCAACAACCACCATTATATTCTCTAAGGTCTTTGCTAAAAAAACATATATAATGTTTTGGGGTTCTATGTAATTTTCTAGCAAATAAATGATGATTTTTACATGTAGGAGAGAAATGTCAGAATTGGCCTTGGTGCTCCAGAACGCCTGAAGGTGCTCCCTGCATGTCGGGCCTCTGTATGTGGCCACGCTGTGTAAAAGTCTCACACATGTGGTATCGCCATACTCGGAAGTAATAGCAGAGTGTGTTTTGGGGTGTAATTTGTGGAATGCATATGCTGTGTGTGAGAAATAACCTGCTAATATGACAATTTTGTGAAAAAAAAAAAAAGAGAAAAAAAAAATCTTGATTTTGCAAAGAATTGTGGGAAAAAATGACAACTTCAAAAAACTCACAATGCCTCTTTCTGAATACCTTGGAATGTCTTCTTTCCAAAAAGGGGTCATTTGGGGGGTATTTGTACTTTTCTGGCATGTTAGGGTCTCAAGAATTGAGATAGGCCGTCAGTACTTCAGGTGTGATCAATTTTCAGATATTGGCACCATAGCTTGTGGACTCTATAACTTTCACAAAGACCAAATAATATACACCAATTTGTACTTATTTTTACCAAAGATATGTAGCAGTATAAATTTTGGCCAAAATTTATGAAGAAAAAATAGTAATTTGCAAAATTTTATAACAGAAACGAAAAAAAAATCATTTTTTTACAAAATTTTCAGTCTTTTTTCTCTTATAGCGCAAAAAATAAAAAACCCAACAGTGATTAAATACCACCAAAAGAAAGCTCTATTTGTGTGAAAAAAAGGACAAAAATTTCATATGGGTACAGTGTTGTATGACTGAGTAATTGTCATTCAAAATGTGAGAGCACCGAAAGCTGAAAATTGGTCTGGTTATTAAGGGGGTTTAAGTGCCCAGTGGTCAAGTGGTTAAGGTTGATGTGGCTGCATCTTCGGATGCTTCCTTCGGCCGCAAAGTGTTGCAGGCCGCTGTTTAATGTTGCAACTCCTTTGAGGAGCTCTGCTGGTTTGGAGGGAAGTTTTGGTTTGTTCCTTTTACTATTTGCTCCCACCCTTTTTCTTATACTACTTTGGGACGTCCCACACGTAAACCGTATGAGAGCTGTGTCAGTCCATGGACGATAAGAGAAAATAGGATTTTTATACTCACTGTAAAATCCGTTTCTCTGACGTCCATGGACTGACACAGCACCCACCCTTCTTTTAAGGTTTGTACTGCTTGTTACGAACTGAGGCTGCTAGCTGCAGGTAGGAGGGTTATGTCCGAAGGGACCGCCCCCCTGGGCGGAGCTGTTCAGCTCTGATTTTGTTCTAGAATGTTTCTAACATTCTGCCTAGATCTTCTCCTGCAAGCAGGGACATATACCCACACGTAAACAGTATGAGAGCTATGTCAGTCCATGGACGTCAGAGAAACGGATTTTACGGTGAGTACAAAAATCCTATTTTTTTTTTTTTTTTCATCTCATTCAGGGATTTACAAACACTTTAACGTTAGGATTCAAAAGCCATAAATAGGAAAAGGTACAAAAGAATAAAATGGGACTTTAAATCAGGCTTATTGCTGCAAAAATGAGTGTATGGAGTAAAAATATGATAAAACCGTTATTGTATCAAAAGCAATTCCGTGGTCTAGAAATGCATGATAATGTTTTCAAAACATAACCATATACAAAGGCTGACATATTGGTAAAAATATACCATGAACACATACACTGATAATACATAATTATACATATACATAGATGAGTATAGGGCTGCAACTAACAATTATTTTCATAATCGATTAGTTGGCAGATTTTTTGTTTCGGTTAATAACCTTTAAAAAAGTGTGGTGTATAATTTTGTTAATATGTAAAGTAAAAAAAAAAAATGTATTCTTAAATCTATATGCAGCGGTTAATATAAATTACCAACTACAGTGGGGCAAAAAAGTATTTAGTCAGCCACCAATTGTGCAAGTTCTCCCACTTAAAAAGATGAGACCTGTAATTGTCATAATAGGTATACCTCAACTAGGAGAGACAAAATGTGGAAACAAATCCAGACAATCACATTGTCTGATTTGGAAAGAATTTTTTTTTGCAAATTTATGGTGGAAAATAAGTACCGTATATACTCTCGTATAAGCCGAGTTTTTCAGCCCTTTTTTTTTTTTGTGCTGAAAATGCCCCCCCCCCCTCGGCTTATACTCGAGTCACCTTTTTGCACCTGATCTCCCGGACTTTGGGGACCCGGTACCAGCCGGCTGTAGGTCCCCTGGACTCCAAACTTGGCACACGTGTGCAAAGTTTGTTGTCCGGGGGACCTACGGCCGGGGAGCACTGATTTTTCAAAGCTGGGCACCCCTTCCATAGACTCCCATGTTAAACGCCAGTCTAGTCAAGGGCACAGTGAGGCATGCAAATGGACACCCTAGGCTTATGCTCGAGTCAATACGTTTTCCCAGTTTTCTGTGGTAAAATTAGGTGCCTCGGCTTATATTCGGGTCGGCTTATTCTCGAGTATATACGGTATTTGGTCAATATCAAAAGTTCATCTCAATACTTTGACCTCTGTCATTGCCAACAAAGGATATATAACAAACGTTTTCTGTAAGTCTTCACAAGGTTGTCACCCACTGTTGCTGGTATGTTGGCCCATTCCTCCATGCAGATCTCCTCTAGAGCAGTGATTGTTTTGGGGCTGTCGCTGGGCAACACAGACTTACAACTCCCAAAGGTTTTCTATGGGGTTGAGATCTGGAGACTGGCTAGGCCACTCCAGGACCTTGAAATGCTTCTTACGAAGCCACTCCTTCATTGCCCGGGCGGTGTGTTTGGGATCATTGTCACGATCATTGTGAAAGACCCAGCCATGTTTCATCTTCCTCCCTTGCTGATGGGAGGAGGTTTGCACTCAAAATCTCACGATACATGGCCCCATTCATTCTTTCATGTACACGGATCAGTCGTCCTGTTCCCTTTTGCAGAGAAACAGCCCCAAAGCATGATGTTGCCACCCCCATGCTTCACAGTAGGTATGGTGTTCTTTGGTTGCAACTCAGCATTCTCTCTCCTCCAAACACGAAGAGTTGTGTTTCTACCAAACAGTTCTACTTTGGTTTCATCTGACCATATGACATTCTCCCAATCCTCTTCTGGATCATCCAAATGCTCTCTAGCAAACCTCAGACGGGCCCGGACATGTACTGGCTTAAGCAGGGGGACACATCTGGCACTGCAGGATCTGAGTCCCAGTGTAGTGTGTTACTGATGGTAGCCTTTGTTACGTTGGTCCCAGCTCTCTGCAGGTCATTCACTAGGTCCCCCCGTGTGATTCTGGGATTTTTGCTCACCGTTCTTGTGATCATTTTGACCCCACGGGGTGAGATCTTGCGTGGAGCCCCAGTTCGAAGGGGATTATGAGTGGTCTTGTATGTCTTCCATTTTCTAATTATTGCTCCCACAGTTGATTTGTTCACACCAAGCTTGCTTGCCTATTGCAGGTTCAGTCTTCCCAGCCTGGTGCAAGTCTACAATTTTTGTTTCTGGTGTCCTTCGACAGCTCTTTGGTCTTCACCATAGTGAAGTTTGGAGTGTGAGTGTTTGAGGTTGTGGTTCAAACGGGTGCCGTTAATACAGGTAATGAGTGGAGGACAGAGGAGCCTCTTAAAGAAGAAGATACAGGTCTGTGAAAGCCAGAAATCTTGCTTGTTTGTAGGTGACCAAATATTTATTTTACGCCATAATTTGCAAAAAAAAAAATCTTTCCAAATCGGACAATGTGATTGTCCCTCTCCTTAAGTGGGAGAACTTGCACAATTGGTGGCTGACTAAATACTTGCCCCACTGTATATGGTTAACTGCTTGCCGACCGCCTCCTGTACATTTACGTCTGCAGAATGGCACAGACGGGCATATCAACGTACCTGTACGTCCCCTTTTAAATGCCTGTCCGTGTTGGGGCGCGCTCGCGACCCTGCCGCCATCCCTGCGAGTCAGACCGCGGGTCCCGCGGACTCGAATGCTGCGGAAGCATCTCCCGGCTCTGCCTAGTGACAATGACACAGATCTCGGCTCCGTGTACTCGGAGCGGAGATCAGTGTCATGTGACACACAGCCCATCCCCCCCTACAGTAGAACACTAACCCTTAACCCATTCAGCGCAACCTAGTGGTTAACCCCTTCACTGCCAGTGTCATTTTCACAGTAATCGGTGCATTTTTATAGCACTGACCGCTGTGAAAATGACAATGGTCCCAAAAATGTGTCAAGTGTCCGATGTGTCTGCCATAATGTCGCAGTCACGAAAAAAATCACTGATCGCCGCCATTACTAGTAAAAAAAAAAAAAAAAAAAATTTATAAAAATTTCATAACTATCCCGTATTTTGTAAACGCTATAATTTGCGCAAACCAATCAAACGCTTATTGCGATTTTTTTATTTTATTTACCAGAAATATGTAGAAGAATATGTATCGGGCCTACACTGAGGGAAAAAAATGTTTTTATATATTTTTTGGGATATATATTTATAGCAAAAAGTAAACATTGCATTTTTTTCAAAATTGTCGCTCTATTTTTGTTTATAGCGCAAAAAATTAAATCCGCAGAGGTGATCAAATACCACCAAAAGAAAGCTCTATTTGTGGGAAAAAAGGGCCGTCAATTTTGTTTGGGAGCCACGTTGCACGACCGCGCAATTGTCAGTTAAAGAGACGCAGTTCCGAATCGCAAAAAGGGGCTTGGTCTTTAACCAGCTAAAATGGTCCGGGGCTGAAGTGGTTAGGGAGCAAAATGTCTAATCCACCCTGAGAATAACAGACAGAAGAGATATACTGTATATACTATATATACTATTAGAAGATAAATATTCTGTAAATACTATTAGAGTTTGAATCTGGTAAATATCAAGAAAAAAAAGACTTTTTGCAGATTTTCTAACAGAACTGTAATATATATGCTACAAAAACAATAACTTCCTTTAAAAAAAAAATCATTTTCAAAACGTTCGTTCGATTTTCTAATCGTTAGTGGGGTCAAATCGATGTTCATTTTCAACCACAGTGACGGGAAAATTTAGAAATAGAAAACTTCTTGGTCAAAGGAATTTTCAGACACTATGTGGTTTTGTTCAGAAATTACATTCATTTTAAAACAGAATGTTAAAGTGGTTGTAAACCCACTTGTTGGACTACTACCTATAGGCAAGCCTAGAATAAGGCTTTACCTATAGGTAGTGGAAATATTTCCTAAACGTGCGCCATTTAGGAGATATTTCACTTGTAGTCTGCCGCTAATCTTCACTGCGCATGCGTGGGGAAGAAACTAAACTAAGTGCCGTTTCTTCCCAAGCCAGTGCCGTGAATCGCGGCTCCCATGCGCGGGAGTGACGTCATGCGGCTCCGGCGGATCACAGAGCCGGAGTCAGCGACCCGGAAGGAAGAGGAGGCAGAAGATGGACGCTGCCTACTTTGGGGACATCGCTGGATTCTTTTGCAGGTAAGTGGCACGTAATGGGCTAGTATGCGATGCATACGAGCCCATTATGCTTTTCATTTGCAGGCTGTACAGCGGAACTAAAGATTAAGTGAAAATTTCGAACATTCTTTCTCTTACTGTTCATGGACTGACACAGCCTCTTAATATTTGACAAGTGGGTTTATGTCCCTGCTCACAGGAGAGAACTAGGCAGAATGTTAGATATTACAACATACATTCTAAAAAAACAGAGCTGAACAGCCCTGCCCAGGGGGCGGTCTCTCCGGACATAACCCTCCTACCTGCAGCCAGCAGTCCTCAGTTTTTTTTTTCTGCCTAGCAGAAGGAGAGGACGTGGCTCGCTTCGGAGCCAGTCTCCTGAAGAATTTTTATTCCTTTTGGAATTTTGTTATTTTTATTTTTGAGATCTTCTTCTATGAACTGTCGGCTGGGCAACAGGTTGGGTACTAACTACTATCCTCGTAGTCTTCACTGTCCGACCATCGAGTGCGCTGATCCTCGCCCCGGGCGTGCGACACAGTTCATGACATGCCCTGTGACTCCAGGGGTGGCCGGTGGGCTTTTTATGCTCCACAGTCCGCATAATATCGAACAGTCCTGCTGTATCTTTCGCGGTGGACCGGGCCGACAGCTACTCAGTACCGAACTGCGATAGGTCTGTCAGGAACACACCGGTGGGTCCTTCTGGGATGGGTAAGTAGTATCTCCTGCCTCCGCAGGTGAGTACATTCTGTGTTTCTGTGTATGGGGAATTTTCCCTGTCTTCCCCCTTGTTGTTTTACTCTCTGGCGCTGTGCTGTCTGGGGGTCACTCTGTCCCGGGGGGGGGGGTGCTCATGGGTATCTGCATGGTGCTGGGGAATGTTATTGGGCCTGTGCACCGTTCGGCGCCATGTCACTCTGTGTTTTACACTGGCGCGCATGGCGGCCATCGTGACGTGGTTCGCTATGGCACCATTTTCTTGGAGCCGCGCGCGGTTCTTCTACTGTTTAGCCTCTATCGCTGCTGGAACACCGTGGTTCTCACATTCTCCTCATTCGCGCTGTACAGCGCAACACAGGTAGTGGAACCGAGCGGTCCCCACTGGGTCGGTGAGTCCCCTGGGTAACCCCACACAGCCAGAGGGTGGACTTTTTTTGCGTTTTAATTGACAAGTCTCAGAGTGGCGAGTTATACAGTCTGGTTCACCTGCTTCCCCAGTCTTGTCAGAGGCAACAGGTGGTGCTTCAGCACCTGCGGTCCCTATGGACCTGTTGTCGGCAGTCCTGGAAACATTTCTTGTCAGGATGGAAGCGGTGTGTGAGCGCACAGGAGCTATTAAGAGCCCTCTCCCCACACAATCTCTTCGGTAGTGGAGTGCTCTGATTCAGATATGGGCCTAGCTACAGCTCAGGACCCTAGCTCTGAATTTTTTTATATTTTTGAACAGGACATTCCTTGTGAGGAAGACTCCTGCTCTGAGTCGGCAAAGGACAGGGTGCTTGTAAGTGAACTCATTGATGCTGCGAGGGACACTCTCAAGCTGGATGCTGCGGCTGAGGAACCTACGGACTGTCTCCTTTGGTTCTTTTAAAGCTAAGCTTTCTAAAGTTTTTCCTTGCATGCCTTTTCTTTGGGTTCATAGATCAGGTTTGGGAAAAGCAGCAAAAGACTTTTGCGCTTCCGCGGCGTCTGTCTACTAGGTACCCCTTTGAGGAGGCCTTGATTAAAAAATGGGCCTCTCGTCTGGTGGTCGACCCCCCGGTCGCCCGTTTGAATAAAGGCACAACGCTCCCGATGGAGGGGACTCCTGCCTTTAAGGACCCCACTGACAGGAGGTCGGAAGTGGTGAGCAGAGCCATGTTCGCCTTGCTGGGATCCGCCTTATGTCCTATTGTAGAGGTGCCTCAGGCGACCCTAGTGTCAGACACTCACGGAATGGGCAAAGATTTTGCACCAGACCGTGCAGAAGCATAATCTTCCTCCAGAAACCATTGCACTAGCCCACCAACTGACGCAGGGTCTAGTGTATGTGTGCGATGCCACTTTGGACGCTACACCCTTAATATCTAGGGTCTCAGTGTGCGCAGTGGTGTTGCGTCTTATCTGGTTGAAGTGCTGGTCTGCTGACCTGGCTTCTAAGAAGCTCCTGACTGATTTGCCCTTTAAGGACGGTAGGCTGTTTGGTGCTGCCCTGGATGACATTATTAAGGTTGTCACGGGGGGGGGGGGGTAAGAGCACCCTTCTTCCTCAGGCTACTAAGGGTAAGGAACCCCGCCGTAAGCCGGGCCCCTCCTTTCCAGCTCAGAAAAGGTTTTTTCGTCAGTCAGAATCCACGGGTAAGCCCTCCCAGAAGCATCCCCTGGGTGCGTAAGCCGACCAAGCCAGCTCCCAAGTCCGCCGACGCATGAAGTCTTGCCCCCGCCCGACTCTGGGGTGGGGGGACGACTTCGCAGGTTCTTGGATCGGTGGACCTCCCGGATGTCCGACCAGTGGGTATGTGAGGTGGTCACCTCGGGGTACAGGATAGAGTTCCGTTCCTGGCCTCCAGACAGATTCTTTCCCTCTCCTTCCAGTGCGTTGGGTGGCTCTCTTGGGGGCAGTGCAGAACTTGCTCAGGTACGGAGTAATTGTGCCGGTACCGTCACAGGAGAGGTTTCAGGGGTTTTATTCGAATCTGTTTGTGGTCCCAAAGAAGGACGGAGTCCGTCCAATCCTGGACCTCAAGGCCTTAAATGCCTTTGTGAAGGTTCAAAAATTCCGCATGGCATCCATTCGCACAGTGATTGCTGCGCTCCATCCTGGGGACTTTCTGGCGTCCTTATACATCAAGGACGCCTACTTACTTGTCCCAATCTGCGCAGGTCACCAGAAGTTTCTGCGCTTTGCGATCGGCGAAGTCCACTATCAATTTGTGGCCCTTCCCTTGGCTTAGCGTCGGCACCATGGGTTTTCACCTGCTTGCCCCTATTCTGGCTTTGCTGAGACAGCGAGGCATTGCTATCTGGACGATCTTCTTCTGAGAGCAGACACTGGCTCAGAATTAGAAGAAAATGTGACGATAGTCAGTCAGACCCTCCGGGACTTCGGGTGGCTCCTGAACACTCATAAGTCGGTCCTGGTCCCGACTAAGCGTCTGGAGTATCTCGGTTTGATCCTGGACTCCTCGGAGGTGAAAGTGTTCCTTCCATTGGAGAAGTTACAGACTCTTCAATCTGCAGTACGGGTCCTGATGTCCCGAAAATGGTCGTCAATCCGTTTCTGCATGAGTGTCCTGGGACTCATGGTGGCCTCCTTCGGGGCAGCTCCGTATGCTCAATCTCACATTTGTGCCTTACAGAGGGGGATCCTGTCCTCTTGGAACAAGTCCCCGTTGTCGTTGGATCATCTCATCCAGGTGAGGGCGTCCCTGCCGTGGTGGTTGAGATCTCCGGCCCTTCGGTCTGGGAAGTCGTTCCTTCCTATCCAGTGGACGGTGTTCACGACGGACGCCAGCCTTACGGGCTGGGGTGGAGTTTGGGGAGTCCTCTCAGCTCAAGGGCTTTGGACCCCGGGCGAATCCCGTCTGCCCGGAGTTCAATCACTGTGCCTCTCCTCGTGGTCGGAGAGGTTTCAGGGCCGCACGGTCAGGATCCAGTTGGACAACGCCACAGCGGTGGCTTATGTCAACCATCGGGGGGAACTCTGAGCTCAGCAGCGGCATCCGAGGTCGCTCACATCCTACGGTGGGCGGAAAGAAGCGTGCCGGCTCTGTCGGCCATTTTATATTCCGGGAATAGACAACTGGCAGGCCGACTACCTGAGCCGTCAGACGTTGGACCAGGGGGAATGGTCCTTGCATCCAGAGGGGTTCCACCTCCTTTGCTGGCGGTGGGGCACGCCGAATGTGGACCTCTTGGCCTCTCGACTCAATCACAAGGTGTCAAGGTTTGTGGCCAGGTCCAGGGATCCCTGGGCAGACGCCTCAGATGCGCTGGTTGCCCCGTGGGGTCAGTATCGTCTGATATATGCTTGCCCTCCGCTACAGTTGCTTCGCAGGGTGGAGGCCGAGGGTATTCCGGTGATCCTCATTGCTCCGGATTGGCCACGGCGTCATTGGTACGCCGATCTTGTGTGTCTAGTCGCGGACGTTCCCTGGCGACTGCCTCTGTGAGAGGACCTTCTGTCTCAAGGTCCCATACTTCATCCTGCTTTACAGTCCTTGGCTTTAACGGCATAGCTATTGAAAGCCAGGTGCTGAGGGACCGAGGTCTCTCAGATTCGGTCATCTCGACCATGTTGAGAGCACAGAAATCTTCCTCCAGGAAGATCTATCACTGTACCTGGAAAGCTTACATCGCTATGTGCGGGGAGCTAGATTGGCGTCCACGGACGTATTCCGTTCCCAGGATTCTGCTGTTCTTGCAGCGTGGTGTGGCCCAAAAGCTGGCTTTAAGTGCCATCAATGGTCAGATTTCGGACCTGGCTGTCTTCTTTCAACGACCGCTAGCGGGCCATTCCTTGATTAGCACCGTTTGTTCAGGGGGTTCGCCATGTGGTCCCTCCTGTCAAACCACCTCTCCCTCCTTGGGATCTGTATTTGGTGCTCTCGGTTCTTCAAGAACCTCCCTTTTGAAAACATCAGAGATATCCCTCTCTTGACTTTGTCTGAGAAGGTGGCTTTCCTGGTAGCCATTACTTCTGTCAGGGGCGTTGAGGAGCTCTGCTTGTTTGGAGTGAAGTTAGGTTTTTCCTTTCATTCTGCTCCCACCCCTCTTTTTTGACACTGCTTTGGGACATCCCACTTGTCAAATATTAAGAGGCTGTGTCAGTCCATGGACGGTAAGAGAAAATAAGATTTTTGTACTCACCGTAAAATCTGTTTCTCTGACATCCATGGACTGACACAGCACCCATCCATCCTTCTAAGGTTTGTACTGTACTTTGTTACGAACTGAGGGCTGCTGGCTGCAGGTAGGAGGGTTATGTCCGGAGGGACCGCCCCCTGGTCGGGGCTCTTCAGCTCTGGTTTTTTTGAATGTATGTTGTAACATCTAACATTTTGCCTAGTTCTCTCCTGCGAGCAGGGACATAAACCCACTTGTCAAATATTAAGAGGCTGTGTCAGTCCATGGACATCAGAGAAACAGATTTTACAGTGAGTACAAAAATCTTCATTTTTCGTATAAATATTGTCTGAAAATTGATCCATGTGGCCAGCATAAGGCTTGGTGCACACCTATGCAGTTTGCTTTTGATCTGCTTCTGCAGTGCATTTTTTATTTTTTTTGGCCAATTTGTTGTTGGGCAGATTAAAAAACACAACTTGCTGCAAAAACGAATTGCATGCTTTTCTGCAGCTTCTCCATTGAATTATATTGAACCAAAAAAAAAAAAAAGTCCTTGACCCTTTCCAAATACACAGCAGCTGAAAAAAGCATAGATGTGAACGTGTCCCAAAGGAAACCATGTTTAATGAAATGTAGTGCGTTTCTGCAAAAAGCACCAAAAAAACACATAGGTGTGAACCAGGCCTAAGACGTTTAATAACACAATGAGGTTAAAACAAAAAATGTAGCCCTTTTATAGTACAAAAAGAGCGAATTGTTACTGTAAAGGGACCTTTTTGTTTTTTACTGTGGAACAGTGAAAGTAATATTTACAGTAGCGATTATTTGCTCTTTTTGTACAATAAAGCGCAAGTTTTTTATTTATTTTTTTAACCCCGTTATGTTACTGGCCGATCGATTATGAAAGTAATCGATTAGTTATCGATTCGTTGTTTCGGCCCTAGATGAGTACATGCTATATAAAATTTAAACTGTCTTGGCATCACATGATTAGAAAACTCTATGCGTTTCGTGAATCACGTTCACTCATCAGGAGTATGTATGCAAAAATTAATTTGCCAAGTACAGAGAAATTGGCTATATAAATTATAATGAACCCTTCATAAAAATGAAGGAGCGAAAACTTTCTGAACAATACAAAAAAGTTCCCTTGGAGTATTTAGATATACTAATACTTACAGATCAGCCTAAGAACTGAACTGGCTCATGTGAGGATGAAGAGAGTGGAAGAGGGGGTCCCAATCAAATCGGAAATCCCCATCATATATGGGAAAAGTTTTGTATTTTTGGTGGGGCTGTTTTAAAACCCATGCAAAAATAAAATCAATCTGGCAAAAATGCAATAAAAGGCTGGTTGCTATACAGAGCATGAAAACATTATTTAAAGTGCAAGTTCACTTTTACAGAAAATCTCTAAGGTGCTCTTACACTGGAGCCCCTTCCCATCGCACCTGGTCCTGCTAACCTGGAGTCCAGCGATTTCCCATTCTGACAGGTCGTATCGCTGCTTTACCAGTCCAGGGATTTGAAATCCCTGGGGCTTTCTCTCTTCGCCTGTGTTGACGGGATGGGCTACAAACGGCGATCCGATGTGTCAGTGCGGGTGATCGCTGGACTCCAGGTCAGTGGGACGGGGGGGGGGGTGGGGATTCAGGAGGAGAGGGTCCAGTGTAAGGTCACCTTAAAGATTTTTCTGTACAGGTGAACTTTCCCTTTTAAAGTGATATTAAGGGTTCAGTTTTTTTTTTTTTTTAAATAACAAACCTGTCCTACTTACCTTCACTGTGCAGTTAGTTTGGAACAAAGTTGCCCCGAACGCCATCTTCTGGGGTCCCCGGCGGCTCTCGAGGCTCCTCTTCGCATCATATAACCCCCCTAGGAGAAGCGCTCTTCCGGCGGGTTACCTTGTGGGCACGCTCCCGTGTCCAGCATTTGGTGTCCATAGCCGCTGAATGCAGGACTTGGCCCCGGCGCCCGCGTCAGTGGATTTGACAGCAGCGGGAGCCGATCTATCCAATTAAGAGCTGAGAACCCTGGGCAGAGAGACTGCGTGTCCTCGCCGTGGGACATTCCAGGGCTCAGTTAAGTAAAACGGGGGGCTGGGGGGCCGGCGACTGCCAGAAGATTTTTCACCTTAAAGCGGAGTTCCACCGTTAAAAAAAATATTAAAAGCCAGCAGCTACAAATACTGCAGCTGCTGACTTTTAATATTAGGACACTTACCTGTCCTGGAGTCCAGTGAGGTCTGCAGCAGATCGCTCGTCTATCTGCTGTCCTCACCGCCATCCTCGGTGAGGGAATCAAAGTGAAGCGTTCCGGCTTCACTGCCCGGTTCCCTACGGTGCATGGGCGAGTCGCGCAGCGCTGTCCTCACTGGTCCCCGCTATGTCCTGGGAGCCGTGTGTTTCCCAGAACACAACGGGCGGGAGCGGCAAGTGACGCACTACCCGCAGAATACCCGCAGAGAGGACTCCCGGAAGTGGGCGCAAATACCTGTCTTAGACAGGTGTCTGCACCCCCCTCCCCCCCCTGAAAGGTGCCAAATGTGACACCGGAGGGGGGTAGGGTTCTGATGAGCGGAAGTTCCACTTTAGGGTGGAGCTCCGCTTTAATCCATAGGATGCATTCAGGTGAAAACAGGAGGGTTTACAACCCCTTTAACTGTACACACAGCAAATAGACAGACAGTCTGAACAGTTAGGCCTCATAACAATTGAGAATTTATTTGTTCCTTGGGACAGAGAGAGAGTGCACATATTATTAGATGTTTTCTTTAGCTCTCTGTAAAGAAAAAATGTCTTCAGTGGCCTGACGCCCGCATAGTACATGCCAAAGGGCCACAGGTTGAGCACCAGGATATAAGGGGTGTAAAATTGGGTGAATCAGTAATTCAAAAGTATCTGTGCATCCTTGTAGATTGCAGAATAAATGACAGCATATGATGGCAATCTGTGGCTTCTAAAACTAGTAAAATATGCGTAGACTCTAGAGAGCAAGCGATAATGTTGCCTCAACACAGAGCATTAGTTAGGCAGGCCATAGACGGTGCAAATTTCTTTCCTGCAACCAGGGGTTGCAGGAAAGGAATTTGCACAATTTCCACCATCAACACAGACCGTGCTGACCGGGTAATCCCTCCTGCTGAGACGTGGGGGTTGATTTACTAAAACTGGAGAGTGCAAAATCTGATGTAGCTCCACATAGAAACCAATTGGCTTTCAGGTTTTTTTGCCAAAGCTTAACTGAACGTGCTGAGGTTAGAAGCTGATTGGCTACCATGCACATCTGCACCAGATTCTGAGTGCGCACAAGTTTTAGTAAATCTCCCCCATTGTATTCTCCTGGCTGGGGATGTTGTCTAGCAGCCGCTAGTGATAATTGCACGTAAAATCCAGCAGGCTTGGTACATTCAGACTACCCATACACAATTCGAATCTCAGCCCGTTCCTGCTAAACCGGTCGAGAGTCAAACTGTCTATGGTGGGCCTTAGAGCTCCCACTTTACCTTAATGGGAGACATGCTGATGAGCTCTGGCATTAAATAAAAAAACAATACTAAATGAGAACTGGGCACAGAAAAGCTGGAAAAAGGTAGTGTTTCTAGAACTATGTGCTGTTAGGGCTTTTACATTTGAATTTTTAAAATGAAATACAGGTCTACTTTAGGGCAGTATATGGTACAAAATGCTTTTATGTTCATTATTGGACTTTGCTTGTGAGAACATGTTGAAAGCAAATATTTGATTTTTTCCATTTTCATTTTAAAGGTCCGGTTCAGAACCCTTTGATTTATCCACCAGCTGGACAAAGTTACAGTCCAGGACTTCCTGTCTCCTATCCACAGCAGATGCCAGCGAAAGCGTCTCCACAAGACGTTTCTGGACTATACAGTTATGGTGGTCCTCAGGCTGCTCCACTGCCAGGAAATTATCAGGGATCTGGACAAACTGTTAGACCACATATGGGACCTTCCCCAGTGGCCCATCCCCCAAATAATGCATCTGCACCCAGAATGCCACCTCCACTTCAGAACTCGTATGGATCTCCCACGACTGTTGTTGGCAGTGTTTCACATGCAAGACAGTTGACACCATCAAACTGGCAGTATTTTCCAACACCATTAGGTCATGCACAATCTTTGGCCAATCATGCACCATCTACAACGGGAATGGCCCCAGGTCCATTGGTGGGAAATTTAAAGCCTCCAACTACCCAGCAGTATGGACATCCCTTTGGAGGACCCCCTCTTCAAAACCGTTTTATGAGCCCAGGTAAAACAGTCATTTGAAAATTTTCTCATTTTCATTAGATACCTGGAAATATTAAAATGACTATCAGTAGTGTAATATTTCTTACAAGAGATGGCGTGTTAAATTCACTGTATTTTAAAGTGGAGCTCCACCCAGAAATTTATTTTTTAACTTGCCAGAAATGGTTGCTATGCGGAAGTCCCTAATCTGGAATAGTAACCAATACAAAAAATTACGCGCTGCCTAAAATGGTGAGCAGCTACAAAAACCAATGGACAAAATGGTGAAAACAGAAAAACATAAATTGTAGCGCTAAACAAATGAAAATACACAAAGTGATATAAACACTGTGTTCAACAATGTAATTAAAATAATCAGTGGACCAATGTCTGTATGAAAAAAAAAAAGTCTCTAATGTGATGAAATGATAAAGTTCAATGTAAATCAAAGTATTAGTGCTCCCACAATCTTGAAAGAAACAAGTGCAGTGAAGATGGCCACCACCAACCTAGAAGAGGCTTACCGTAAACAGTAAACCCTAAAGAACATACGTGCAAAGGGTCAACTGAGCATGGCATAAACCACTGTAGATGCTGAATACTCTGCTGAAGTTCCCACAAAACGTCTCACACACCAAACCGCTGCAAGGAGGATATGCTGATGCTAGGTGCTTCAGGAACTTTCACACAGCTTCTCTCTGCTCAGCTGCACACATCTCCCTCTTCCAGACGAGCGTGATCTCGGGGAAAAGGCACATCTCCACCCCGCCCACTCCAAATTTGAGTGGGCGTGATGGAGATGTGCCTTTTCCCCGAGATCACGCATCTTCACTGCACTTGTTTCTTTCAAGATTGTGGGAGCACCAATACTTTGATTTACATTGAACTTTTTTTTATCATTTCATCACATTAGAGACTTTTTTCATACAGACATTGGTCCACTGATTATTTTAATTACATTGTTGAACACGGTGTTTATATCACTTGGTGTATTTTCATTTGTTTAGCGCTACAATTTATATATGTTTTGGAAGTCCCTAATCTGCCTCTTCATCGTCCGGCTGGTCTTCCTACGTCCTACTCGCAGTGTCTTCTGGTGAATGGGGCGCGCTGCCTTCTGGGAGCTGTGTATCCCAGAGAGCAGCCGGCCCATTCACAAAGCGCCACGTGGCTTGCGCAGTAGGAAACGGGCAGTGAAGCCGCGCAGCTCGCGCAGTAGGAAACGGGCAGTGAAGCCGCACGGCTTCACTGCCTGTTTCCCTTACTGGGGATGGCGGCGCTGGGAGCTGCCAGGATCGAGTGATCGGCTTCGGGGGGGCTGACATTGCGGGTGATTAGGACAGGTAAGTGTCCTTATTAAAAGTGCTGACTTTAAAAAAAAAAAAATAGCGGGTGGAATCCCTATTTAAAGGTTTGGGAATGGTTTGGTTAGAATACAGAAAGGGAAGCGTTTGTGGAAAGCTGATCTTCATAACTTTAAAGCCCAGTTAAAAAAAGTTCAATTGAGCTTTAAGTCTAGTGCACCTAAAAATTATTTACTACTAATTCATGAAAGGTTACTAAACCCACAACAGTAAAATCATCAGTCTTACTCTTTCGTCCATGGACCGACACAGCCTCTCTATTGACAAAGTGGGTATTATCCGTTAATTAGGAGTGACTAGGCAGAAAACTTGTAAAAAGTGTTGCATCACCCAGGGGGCGGACCCTCTGCGTATATCCCCTCAGTCTGCATCTTGCAGATCAGTTTTTTTCTGTCTAGCAAGGAGTAGGACATGGCTCCCTTCGGGCCCATTGGTCCAGGGGAAAAAGATATATTTTTTTTGCTAAATTTTTTGTTTCCTGCTATCTTCGATCAACTGCCGACTGGGTGACAGGCTGGATCCTCGATCCTTGTAGTCTCCCCAGTTCGGCCATCGAGTGTGTGCTGACCCTAGCTACGCGCTGGGTTTTCCACGACATGCCCGTCGCTCCACGGGTGCCCGGTGAGCCTACGCTCCAGGGCCTGCATCGGACCGCTCAGCTTCAGCTGACCTTATGGCCGAGTCGCAGCAGCCTGGCCGGTGAGCTTACGCTCCAAGGCTTGCATCGAACCGCTCAGCTTCGGCTGACCTTACGGCCAAATCGCAGCAGCCTGTCTGGGGAGCGTCACGCTCCAGGGCATACATATGATCGTCCCTTTTTGGGTCCAATCACAGCATGCCTGGCCAACAGTCACCTTCCGTGCGTGGACGATCTGTTTGGAATGTCTTCCAGCATAATACATGCAGGATAGGTAAGTAAACTCCCCTGCCTCGGCTGGGTGATTTGGCTGGACATTCCTGGAGAGACCAAGTAAGTGGTTGTGGCCCCTTTCTTCCCTCTCTCCCTGCCTTTTCCCTCCTCCCTGGGTTTCTAGCTAAAGGGTGCTGGGGGTCACCTAAGGGGTTCCACTGGAGCGGGGCTGGCTGTAAATAACATTTAAAAGAAATTTCATTTCTGCTTACGTGTGTGTGTGTGTGTGTGTGTGTGTGTGTGTGTGTGCGCGCTTCCTCCTCCATGCTGTCGGCGGCCATTTTGTGGTGGTCCATGCCGGGTTCGGCCTCTAGTGACTGCCCGGCGGCCATCTTCCTGTGGTTTTGGCGCCATTTTCTTGTAGTCCACACCCACTGGCCTCTATCAACTGATCGGCGGCCATGTTTGTCCACCCTGTATGTATATATTGCCATTCGGCGGCCATCTTTTTGTGGGCTACGGCTGCTTGGCCTCTATCTTCGGCTCGGCGGCCATTTTCTTAGAGCCCAAATTATCTTCCATACAGACGTTTTTGGCGGCCATTTTGCGAGAGTCTCCGGCCTCTAGGGTGCATTACACTGGCGCGAGAAATTCACACAGGAAGCACTGATGAAAGAAGCAGACTGACACAGGCGCAGCACACGGCAGCATAGCAGTACCGGTCCAGGGTGGTGAGTCCTCTGGGTAACCCAGCATCTCTGCAGCGCAGGAGGGTGGCCTATTGATATCTTGCCTGGAGCCCTGTGGGTGTCAGCGTGTGGTCAGCATGGCATCTGAGCCAGATGTCTTCTCCCCTGAAGCACCAGATTTAGCAGCTGGTGCCCCTGAGGTGTCTATGAACGCTATGTCGGCAATCCTAGAGGTGTTTGCTGCCAGTGTGGAAGCAGCACACGGGAATACAGGGGGTAGTAAACGCCCCCGTCCCCTGCAATCTTCCGGGGATAATTCTGATGCAGAACCAGGTCCAGCTACGGCTCATGACCCAGATTCGGACGCATCAGAGACTGCAGACCGTGACCGATCGGACAGTGAAGATGACTCCAAGTCCAGGTCAGTACGCGAGATGGCTTTGGTATCTGACCTTATTACTGCAGTGCGGGATACGCTAAAGTTGGAAAATACTGCAGAAGCAGCAGAAACTCCTATCCCCTTTTGGGTTTCGTAAACCTGCCCGCACTGCTAAGGTGTTCCCTTGTGTGTCTTATTTTGACAAACTCTTATACAAGGAATGGGAGAACCCACTGAGGGTCTTTACAGCCCCAAAGAGGTTTGCGGTACGGTACCCCTTTTGAGGAGAGTTTTCTGAAGAAATGGACCTCTCCCCCTATAGTGGACCCTCCGGTGTCCAGACTTGATAGAGCCACCACTATTCCAGTAGAAGGGGCTCCTGTTTTCAAGGACCCTGTGGATAAGCAGGCTGAAGCACTCGCTCGCTACCTATATTCAGTGGTAGGCTCGGCAGTACGCCCGGCATTGGCGGGGACCCTAGTGTCTCAGACACTTACTGAATGGGCAAAATTGCTACTCCAGGGGTTAAAGGAGCAAGAGGCTCCTCCTAATGAGATAACTTTGGCCGACCAGTTGGTTCAGGGCCTTAAGTTTGTCTGCGAGTCAGACATGGATACTATTCCCCTGCTGTCAAAAGCTTCGGTTTATGCAGTATCAATACGCCGCCTGATCTGGCTAAAGGGCTGGTCTGCGGACCAGACTTCCAAGAAAGCCCTGTTGGATCTGCCTTTTTAAGGGCGACAGATTTTTTGGGGCTTCTCTGGATGACATCATCAAGGATGCCACAGGAGGTAAAAGCACTTTTGCTTCCCCAAACTAGCAAGGGTAGAGGGCCACGCCAAGGGCAAGGGCCCTCCTTTACTGCACGCAGGTGTTTTTTCCATGCCCCTAGGGTGACAGGGAAAAGACCCCAGGCCGACAAGGCGCCTGCCCAAGGACAAAAGCGTCCTTGGTCCCGCAAACCCAACAAGCCTGCGAACAAATCTGCGTCCGCATGAAGGTCCGCCCCCCACCCAGCTCTCGGGTGGGGGGGACGTCTTCGCAAATTTGCGACTCAGTGGACAGCTCTAGTGTCCGACAGGTGGGTTTGCGAAGTAATCTCCTCAGGCTACCAGATAGAATTTCTCTCTTGTCCACCGGACAGGTTCATCACCTCCAATCTCCAGCTACTACCGACCCGTCGGGAGGCCCTGTATGGGGCGGTCCAGGGTCTACTGGAACGCGGGGTAGTTATTCCAGTTCCAAAACAGGAACAAGGTCAGGGTTTTTACTCAAATCTGTTCATTGTGCCGAAGGAGTGGGGGGGGGGGGGTTCGTCCAATCTTGGATCTCAGAGCCCTCAATTGCTTTGTGAAAGTACAAAGATTTTGGATGGAGTTGGTTCGATCTGTAGTCACGGCTCTCCATCCGGGGGACTTTCTGGCCTCCTTGGACATCAAGGACGCATACCTGCATGTCCCCATATACTCCAGACACCAGAGGTTTCTGTGATTTTGCTATCGGGAAGAACCACTACCAGTTTGTGGCCCTCCCGTTTGGCCTTGCCTCAGCACGTTCACCAAGGTGCTCGCTCCGATTCTGGCACTTCTAAGACAGCAGGGTATCGCTATCATGGGCTACTTGGACGACCTTCTACTGAAGGCCCCTTCGAGCTCAGAATTAGAGGTAAGCGTGTCCATTACCTGTCAGACTCTTCGAGACTGGTTGGATACTAAACACGCAAAAGTCAGTATTGGTGCCCACTCAACGCCTAGTGTACCTGGGGTTGATTCTGGATTCCTCCAGAGGCAAAGGTATTTCTCCCTGTGGAGAAGTTGCAGACCCTCCGGGCTGCAGTACGGCAGCTGACTTCCAGGAATTGGTCGTCACTCCGTTTTTGCATGCGAGTGTTGGGCCTCAGGGTAGCCTCCTTCGAGGCGGTCCCATATGCTCAATACCACACTCGAGTGTTACAGAAGGAAGTTCTGTCCAGATGGAACAGATGCCCTTCATCTCTGGATTATCAGATCCGAGTGAGCCACCTAGTCAGGAGATCCCTGGTATGGTGGCTGACAGCACCGGCTCTAATGGGCGGGAAGTAATTTCTTCCGGTTTACTGGATAGTGATCACGACGGACGGCAGTCTTACAGGTTGGGGGGGAGTCTGGAGTGTTCAGTCGGCGCAAGGTCGCTGGACCCCAGAGGAAGCCCTCCTGCTGATCAATGTCCTGGAAATCCAGGCGATCAGGCTGTGCCTCTTCAAATGGTCTCAGAGGCTGCAAGGGCGTCCAGTCAGGATCCAGTCAGACAACGCCACAGCAGTGACATATGTCAATCATCAAGGAGGAACAAGAAGCTCAGCTGCAGCATCGGAGGTCGCTCGCATCCTGAAGTGGGCAGAGAGGAGCGTACCAGCACTGTCGGCCGTGTACATTCCGGGTGTGGAAAACTGGCAGGCGGACTACCTGAGCCGCCAGATGCTGGACCAGGGAGAATGGTCCTTACACCCAGAGGTGTTCCAACTCCTCTGCCAAAGATGGGGCACACCCAGACGTAGATCTTCTGGCTTCCCGACTCAATCCGAAGGTATTGAGATTTGTGGCCCGGTCAAGAGACCCATGGGCAGATGCAACGGACGCGTTGGTGGCATCGTGGGGTCAGTATCGGCTAATCTATGCCTTCCCTCCCTTAAGGCTTCTTCCTCTTCTGCTCCGCAGAGTGGAGGCAGAGGGAATTCCAATAATCCTAATTGCTCCAGATTGGCCTCAGCGTCCTTGGTACGCCGATCTAGTACCTCTGGTAGCAGACGTCCCCTGGTGCCTACCACTACGGAAGGACCTGCTATCGCAAGGTCCCATACTCCATCCTGCTTTACAGTCACTGGCTTTAACGGCATGGCTGTTGAGAACCAGGTACTGAGAGACCGGGGCCTATCAGATTCAGTAATCTCTACTGTGAGAAGTGCTCGGAAACCGTCCTCTAGGAAGGTTTATCACCGCACTTGGAAGGCCTACATCTCCATGTGTGATGAAATGGCATCCGCGTACTTATTTGGTTTCCAGAATCCTGCTGTTTTTACAGCATGGGGTGGACCAAAGGCTTGCCTTAAGTACGATATTAAGGGACAGATATCTGCCCTGGCTGTCTTTTTTTCAGCGACCCCTGGCGGCTCACTCTCTCGTGAGTACATTTGTGCAGGGGGTTCGACATGTGGCCCCTCCGGTCCAGCCCCCGCTACCTCCGTGGGACTTGAACCTGGTCCTCTCGGTGCTTCAGAAGGCACCGTTCGAGAATATTAGAGATATTCCGCTGTTGACTCTTTCTCAGAAAGTAGTCTTTCTGGTGGCTGTTACGTCAGTTAGACGAGTCTCTGAGCTGGCATCCCTGTCCTGCAAGGCTCCCTATTTGATTTTCCACAAGGATAAGGTGGTGCTGCGGCCGCAGCCTTCCTTTCTTCCGAAGGTCGTTTTGGCTTTTCATCTCAATGAAGACATTGTACTTCCATCCTTGTGTCCTCAGCCGTCGAATCCTAAGGAGTCGGCGTTGCATTCCTTGGACGTTGTCCGAGCTTTGAGAGTATACCTATCTGCTACTTCCCTGTTCCAGAAGTCAGACTCGCTGTTTGTTTCGGTGGCTGGTCCCAAGAAGGGCCAAGCAGTCTCGTTGGCCACCATCTCTAGGTGGATCTGACAGTAATCCAGGCTTACGCCTTAAAGGGTCAAGCGCGCCCCCCTTTCCGGTCACGGCACATTCGACCAGGGCAATGGGTGCCTCTTGGGCTTTCCGACATCAAGCATCTGTTTACCAATTATGTAAAGCGGCGACTTGGGCCTCCGCTCACACTTTCACAAAACTCTACAAAGTTGATGTAGGTGCATCTTCGGATGCCTCTTTCGGCCGCAAGGTTTTGCAAGCGGCTGTTTAGAGTTGCAACTCCTCCGTTGGAGGAGTGCTGTTTTGTGTTTGGGGTGAAGTTTATTTTTATGCTGTTACCACCCCTCGGTTTTTCTCTGACACTGCTTTGGGACGTCCCACTTTGTCAATAGAGAGGCTGTCGGTCCATGGACGAAAGAGTAAATAGGATTTTTTTTTACTCACCGTAAAATCCTTTTCTCTGAGTCCATGGACCGACACAGCACCCACCCCTCCTTTTTAAGTTTGTACTGCTTTTTGACGAACTGATCTGCAAGATGCAGACTGAGGGGATATACCCAGAGGGTCCGCCCCCTGGGCGGTACTGTAGAGGGTGTGATGCAACACTTTTTACAAGTTTTCTGCCTAGTCACTCCTAATTAACAGTTAATACCCACTTTGTCAATAGAGAGGCTGTGTCGGTCCATGGACTCAGAGAAAAGGATTTTACGGTGAGTAAAAAATCCTATTTTTATATGTAGGAAAACATGCTCGTTATACTTGCTATGGAACTTAATGGGTTAATCCTCTGCACTGCGTAAAAAGGCTGTTTGATCCTGTCTTTTCTGATCCTCCCCTTCTTCCACAGTCCAAAAACCATCTCCTGATAGAACACAACCATGTGGAAAAGCTGCACACGATCTGTTTGGTGTGTATAGCTAGTTTTTTTTTTTTTTTTTTCTCTTGGGAGAGTGCATGTGATCAGCACAGGGCCAATCAGCACTGTCCAGACAGAGGGTCAGGGTTCCTGCAGCCTCATAGCACAATCAGGGGAAAATGAAAACTCCTCTTGCAAGCTTTAACCAGACATGGATAGAAGTCACAAGACTGCTCTAACTGCTGTTGGGAAAAGGTATTTAGCAGCTTATATTTACTAAAACTATTGCATTTCCATGTACTGTGGGAGACCAGATATAGTGAATGCAGGGTCCTGAGTTTAGTAACACTTAAAACCCAATTGCACATGCTTTGCCATATGTGACATTTTAAATTCCACAGCATTGTAAATATCTTTTTTAAATTTTCTGTAACTTGGTCACAAGAACGTTTTCCAGTCAATAGCCAAAATGTGGGGAGGAGTCTAATTTCAGATTGGGACGTGTCCTGCTCATGTCACTTCAGTGTGTTGGTATCATTTGGCCGGGGCTGCACAGATCAGATTGGTGCTCTTGCATGACTATATGTAAGAAAAAAAACGAAACCTCAACCTTATTTAAAAAAAAACAAAAAAACAAAAAAACGTTTGACAATGCAGAAGACTGTTAGCCAGCACTGTTGCCACCTGAGCAAGGGAGTAATATGCACTGTCAGAATCGTAAGGTATTTATTTTATACCAATCTATTTTTGAAATGTCCTCCAACATAGGGAAAATTTAAAGCCACTTTACCACAACTGATTTTGTATTCTAAGAAAAAAACATTTCCCCGTCTTTGCTGAAGCCTTGATATTTTTTTATATATGTTATTTATTGTCTTAAAGGGGTTCTAAAGGCTGAAGGTTTTTTTTACCTTCATGAATTCTATGCATGTAGGTAAAATAAACTTTAGTGTGCAGATCTGCAGTTGACATGGTACTCTACATGTTATGACCTTCACCATTTTGATGGCTTGACAGTTCAATTTCGAGCACATACAATTGTGACAATATCATTCATAGCATGCCTTCACTGTAACAGTTTTTGGAAATGGTTCAATCAATGGGTTTAGTTCTGTGTTTTTTTGTTTTTTTTTTTGTTTTTTTTTTATAACCTTCTTTCGAACCAGAGAAGTTTTCCCAGTCTTCTTTTAATATGCTGGTGTGCAGAGAAGAAGACTATAATGGCAAACAATATTTTAGCGACGCATATTTCTGTTCTTTCATTAAGCTGTACATGTTATCAGTAGTGATCGGTTTAACATACAATTTATTGAAATTTCTGCTACAAAAGTACGCAAAATGTTGTGCGAGTAGATTACACATGTGTTTGCTTGTTACTTGGAAACTGCTAATACTCTTGCCATGCTGTCGTTGAGTGGGAAGGGACATAGACAGGAAATTTACTTTGATTTAAATAAAAAAAAAAAAAGGTGTTTTTATTAAAATAAAACGCCAGGTACAAAAATATTAAGAAACCAGTAATAACATTTTCCGTTCCCGTATACCATTAAGCGCATGCAACAACAGTTCAAACATCGTTGGTACATTAGCAGGTACATTTTTTGAGAGGGAATCTAACCCTAACCCTAAGACGTTACGAATAAAAGAGAATCGTTGTTTCTCTGCTTATGTGAATTAAGTATTTCAGTATATTTGCAGATTTTTATAAAGGCGTATGTGAATAATGTATTGGTTTGCATTAGACTGAACCTAAATTTGCATTGTAAAAACTTTAAACATCTGTTGTCCTGACCATGATGTCCAGGTCCTACTCCACCACCAATGAGCCAGTCTGAGCCAGTGCGGCCACATTTAGGGCCTCCTCCCACATCATCCCCTTCTTTGACAAGACCCTCTGTACAGCCCACTGGTCCACCTATCAGCACTGCACCTGTGCCTCCTTTAATCGGTGCTCCACCGAGAGGAGATGGTAAGTGTGCCCATCTTCAAAGTATTTAAATTGCACCTGTGGATTTGTAGCAAATAACTTTTTTTTTTTTTTTTTTTTTTATTATTATGAACCTTTTTACTTTATATTTTAAGGATAATGTTAATGGGTAGCCAATCATGAACTGCTGTGAACCATTATGCGATTTCTAGTGCATTAACCTCTTTCAGTCACTTTGTCTAAAGGAATAACAGTACTTGCTCCATTGTTGGCAACACATTGTTGTTTAGGGCAAGTTCTTGATTGTGAGAACTGTGGATTAGGTCTGTGCACTATGTATCAAAAATAGAAATGGGATTTAGGATACATTCACATTGAGGTACATACAGTAGGAAGAAAGGTTAATTTTTGCTATATCTCCTTCATTAGCAATTGCATTTCTTTTTTTTTTTCTTTTTTTTATTCACAGTACTTTATTGGTACAAAAAAGAAACACATTTTACAAGTAATGCAATGGTACAAACATAGTCACTTATAGATGACAAAAGTTACAGCATAAATCAGAGAAGAAGACATCCCCTATGCATATGTAAATATGGAGGGCAATAGTATGAGAGATGAACAACAATGTTATAGAGTGTGACAGATAGTGAATACAGTGGATCGCATGAGATGAGGTGGGGCACGCAAAATAAAAAAAAAACACAAAAAAACAAAAAACACAACCCGTGCTGAACAACAAACAGTAGGATTACTACGCTCTAGCACACGTAGACATGGGGGGAGGCATCAGCCCATAGTCTCCAGGGACCTGCAACCACCTATCCCATATTTTCCCATACTTTGCAGGGAAACCTCTGTGGGAATATACAAGTGTGTTTGTTTTTTTTTTTTTTTTTTTTTATATTTTAGACTACTATTCACCTCCACCAGCCACATACCAAACTCAGGTGGAGTAGGCCTCATCCATACTTTCGCTATGGTTTTCCTAGCAGAGAACAGTGTTTCGTTTAGGAATATTTTAGTGAATTTATCTATAGTATCAGGCTCTGGATATATTATTATTATTATTACCGTATATACTCGAGTATAAGCCGACCCGAGTATAAGCCGAGGTACCTAATGTTATCACAAAAACCTTTGAAAACGTACTGACTCGAGTATAAGCCGAGTGTCAACAATGCCCATTTGCACGCCTCACTGTGCCCATCCTCACTGTTCCCCCTAGAATTAAAATTGAACATTGTAAATTGTACCTGAAGGCTGCGGCGTCCATCGTTTAAAACTCGCGGTCTCTTCCTGGTCTCTTCCGTGATAGGCGGAACTGTGTCTGCTGAGAATCGCCTATCGCGAACATTCTCTCATCCTCACCCATCCCAGCAGACACTGTGTTCAGTTTCCGCCAATCACGGACGTCTGCTGGGAAACTGAGGATGAGAGGACGTTCGTGATAGGCGGAACTGTGTCTGCTGAGAATCGCCCATCACGGAAGGGACCAGGAAGAGACCGAGTTTTAAACGATGGACGCCGCAGCCTTCGGGTACAATTTACAATGTTTAATTTCGCCGACTCGAGTATAAGCCGAGGGGGGGGGACGGACTTTCAGCCCAAAAAAAGGGCTGAAAATCTCGGCTTATACTCGTGTATATATGGTATACAGGATTTGTATAGCGCCAACAGTTTGCGCAGCGCTTAACAAAGTAAGTGTGTGTGTGTGTGTATATATATATATATATATATATATATATATATATATATATATATATATATATATCTCTATATATCTCTAGTAGACAAGGTTTGGGGTGCAGGGTAATAGGTGAGCCCATGGTGTCGTGCAAAAATTGCACAATTTGCGTCCAGTATCCCTGAACCTTGGGGCAACCCCAGATCAAGTGATAAAACGTGCCTGACACATGGCCACACATGGCGCAGTTTGCAGATTGGTCTTGCTTATATCTCGATACTCTGAGAGGAGTGAGGTACGCCCGGTGAGTAATGTATATCTGTGTTAGACGGTCCGATAGCTTGGGGGACACCTGTTTACATTGGTCTAGGGCTTCACTCCATTCCTCATCATCTATCTCCCCAACGTCCTCCCACCCACCGAACCTTCAGTGCATATGCTACCTTGGCCGCCGAGGGCATGAGCAGCATACTGTAAAATGCCGATATATAAGCTTCTTGGGGTCCTGACTGCGTATTATGGCCATGAGGGGATTTACTTCCAATGTGAGGGCATCCGCTGGAAATTGCGCCCTAAAAGCATGACGAAGCTGAAGGTAGCCGAAGAACATTTGAGCAGACAGATTAAACTCAGCTCTTAGTACGTCAAACTCCTTCAGACTGCCATTGAACATCAAGTGAGATAAGTAGAAAACCCCCCCAGACCTCCACACTTCCGACTCGGGCACAGAACAGAACTCCGAGAGATCCAGGTTGTGCCACAGTGGAGTATGGTCATGTACAGGCGTTAACTGCAGTTTAACTGTTGCTATGGTCCATATGCGACGATGATGACGGAGCAGGGAAGACCTATCTTTCGTCAAGTGTACCTCCTGTATCCATCCTGCTATGACCACAAGAGGATCGCCTGTGGAATGTGACCATTTGGGGCATAAAAATGTCAGGAATCTAACCCTATCCGTCTTTTCTATATGAAACAGTTGTGACAGCTGAGCTGCTATCTAATAAAGGTTTAGATCTGGCAGCGCCATCCCCCCCTAGATCTGTAGGGCTTTTAAGTTTGTTCCACGGGAGTTTGTCTACTCTTACCCCATATGAATGTTTTTGAGTATAACTTCCATCACCTTGAAACGTCGAAGCACGAGATATACCGGGGAGTGCCATAACATATAAAGGATCTTCGGTAGAAGCACCATCTTGTTCTCCCCCGCCTATTATATTTAATGCAGGCGATACCGATTCATTTATCCCCCCTCATTCTTTGCGGCATATAAAAAAGCCTGCACTAGCTTTATATGGAAGAATAATGCCTCACAAATTAAATACTCACGGTTGACATGCTCCAAAGCAACAGGTGGCATCTGTTTACCAGATCTTTATAAATATTATCTGGCCTGCCACCTAACTAGAGTGGTGGACTGGAAACTTCACAAACGGAGGAAAACATGGGTGATGCTGGAAAACTCTCTCATGCGAACTCCGATTGCCACATTACCTTGACTGTCACCTCAATTCTGGCCCCTGACCCTCAAGACACACACCCGCTCATTGCACCCTCCGTATCGGCCTTTTAGGAAAGCAGTCGCTCTCTTTTAACCTATCCTCACAACCGGGTCCGCTAACCTCTCTTGAGAGGCAACCCTGAGTTCCCTCCGGGAGATTCAAACTCATTCCTTCACAAGGAATGGCCACACGAGGAGGTTCTGGCGTGTCATTTCTTTCACAAAGGCCGTAGACGATCCTATGAGGAGCTTACCTCCGAATCACTTACTAACACTTTTCCTTTTTGGTCTTTTAGACAGCTGACTCACTTTCTTACCTCTAAAGATGCAAAGGTCACGTGGGATAGACAACTAACGCCATTTGAAGCTCTTTGCTCATGCAATTCACCACAACGACACCTTGTGTCATACCTTTTACGCCCTAATGCAGGATGTTTCTGATACTCCCACGATGCAGAATGTAGGCGCTTCTTGGGAAAGAGACATGCAAATCACACTTGGGGACGATGACTGGGAATCCATATTAACTCTTGCGCATAAAGGCTCGAACGTTGCAATCCAAGAAAACGGTTATAAAATTATCACGAAATGGTATAGAACCCCATCTCGTCTACATAAATTCTCACCCTCTATCCCGAATACATGTTGGAGGCGTACTGAAGAGGTAGGATCCATGATCCACGTTTGGTGGGAGTGTACCTTGCTCCAGCCTTTTTGGAGGGAGGTCCACTCCATCATTAAACAGGTCACCACTTTCAATCTAGACTACACTCCTGCACAATACCTCCTACACCATACTTCTCTACCCAAACAAAAGTACCAAAAATCATTGGCTATGCATATGGTTAATGCAGCCAGGCTCTGCGTTCCTACACTGACGTTCAAAGGATATCCCGACCATTCGAGAATGGTTAATCAGAATCGCTAAGATAGAGGAGATGGAGGAATTGATACATATAGCCCATGATCGCTTACAGAAGTTTAGTCTGACCTGGTCCTGTTGGACGCATTTTAAGACCACGGATTACTATAAATCCTTTTTCTAGAATGCTGTCTTAAAGCATTTGAAGTATATACAGCCTTCACTGCAATCTTTCCTGCGTTTTGAATTGGTGCGGGGGCCCGGGACGGGCGGGGGCCCGGGACGGAGAGCGGCCCCCATCTCCCACTTCTCCCTTCTCCCCACTACTCTCTACTTTCTATTCTTGACTGCTACCCTTTACTTACCCTTCTTTTTTTTTACTCCTTTCCCATGCCATTGTCAATGTAAACTTATTTTCTGTTTACTCCTATCCCCTCTCCCCCCCTTCCTGTTTAATTTTATTTTTTCCCATTGACATGACTATTATTATTTTTCTCTTTGTCTTTCCCGACTGTGAAGTAACCGACCAAACAATAGCTCGGAGCCTAGCTAGGGGCTCCCAACACCTATATGATCATTGCAATTTCGGAAGTTTTGCCATGACCCCAGATAGGCCTGCTGACACTGGCCTACCGTGGGTCTTTGCAATCTTAAGCAGGATTATTTGCTCTCTTTCAGCTACCGGTTATTGCCCTGTTTAAATGTTGGTTATTCTTGAAATGTTCATAAGCTTGTATGTACATGTAACCTTCTTTTTTTTTCCATAAATGATTTTATTGAAAGAAAAATAAGCACCATCTTTACAAGATTCATGCGACCCATGACCCCCAGCGGTAATCTGGCCCAAACCTGGGTCTTGTGCTTGAGCATATTAAAGAGAGGCTGCACATTAAGTCGGATATAATAAAAAGGTGATCGGGTGATGTGAATGCCCAGATATTTAATACAATCCACTCTCTGTAGGGGGGGGAGTTGGACCTGCATCTGCGTTTCAGGGAAGCTGTCTAGGGGAAGTATTTGCGACTTGACCCAATTAATCTTAGGCCCGAGAAGGAGCCAAAAAGCTCTATCATGGCCAAAGCCTTTTGAAGTGCATCGGTGGAGCCATCAATGTACAACAAGGGGTCATTAGCATAGGTGCTAACGGTCTCCATGATAGGCCCGATGTGCAACCCCACTATGGCGGGGTTGGATCGAAGGGATACCGACAGGCTCTGCCACCAAGGCATACAGCAGAGGGGACACCCTTGGCGTGTGCCCCTGGTAAGGGGAAATTGTTCAGACGCCCAGCCATTGGCCACAACTCTGGCCACCGGGTCTTGATACAAGAGCTGAACCCACTTTATGAACCTGGGCCCGATTCCAAACCGCTCCAGACAGGTCCACTCCACAGAGTCGAACGCTTTAGCAGTGTCTAAAGCAACGACCATTCGGGCTCCTGTGTTGTCATGCTGTGTTTTGCAGATTAATAAAAAGCCTTCTCAAATTAAAAGATGTGTTCCTTCCTGGCATAAACCCTGCTTGATCAGCGTGTATGAGGGAAAGGATTACTGCATTGAGTCGAGTGTCAAGGTCTTGGCTAAGATTCTTGCCATCGACTTGCAGTAGGGAGATGGGACGGTACGAATCAGGTCGGGGCGGATCTTTACCTGGTTTGGGTATCGGCACTATTGTGGCTTCACGCATGGAGGCCGGCATGGAGGAAAACTTGAAAAATATGATTGTATAATTTGTAAAGCCTAGGGACCAGAAACTGAGTAGGAAGAGTATAGTTCCACCGGTAGTCCATCAGATCCCAGAGACTTGGATCGAGGGAAGGCCGCTATGGCCTCCATGATCTCCTCCGTGGAAAGGGGCCTATCCAAGTCCGCCGCCTGTTGCTCCGTAAGGTGAGGGAGTTGCAGGCCACCCAGAAAAGAATCAATGGTGCTTTGGCGTATTCTCTGGTCTACGTATCAACTGGGATAAATCACAGATACTCCCACTGGATAGTTTCCCACCGCCTAGGGACAGGGCTCTGCTCCCTCTACGAAGAGTAGATGCGATTTAAGTATCTGGGAATCCGGACAACCCGTGACCCCATAGACTACATTCATTTCAATGTCAGTCCACTATCTGAGATGCTGAAGCTAAAGACGCAGGCCTGGGCCCGCCTCCCGCTGGGAGTGATGGGCCGCATAAACCTTGTGAAGATGGTCATGTTACCTAAAATCCTATACATGATTTGGCATTCCCCTGTGTACCTGGTGCTTCGGCATTTCAAAATCCTGGACTCCTTTTCTCAAACCGTTCATTTGGGGTAAATCTAGACACGAACTCCCGTGGCACAAGTTGAAGAACCCGACTGACCTTGCAGGAATGGCTCTCCCCGACTTTAACACGTATTACCTAGCATCCCAGCTGTCACAGATCTTTCATGTGGACAAGGTTGACAGGGGCAGGTTCCTCTGCCTGTGCCCAGTATGGGCACAACACACACTGGACCCCCTAGTAACAATTGCAGGGGGAACCCGGGACGAGAACGCCGGACTCTGACGTATCAATACAAAAAGGTGTGGAATATCGCATCAGGCTACATATAGAATCCCCCGAACCAGTACTCCCCTCTCTGGCACAACATTGACCTACCGGAATTCAGCCTAATTCAGGATAGCGGTATGTGGAGCTCTGGGGGGTGTACTACTTGTGACAGGAGGGTCACTTTGGACACAGGGTGAGCCAGGAAATAATGGACATTAAGAAATATATATTGGGCTACCTAAAATGGGTCTGTAATATTTATCCACCATATCCCCAAGGATATCTGTAAAGGACTATTTACTGTTTCTGAACTCAACAGGTTAATTGAGAGATACTGAGGTGTTCAGCCTCAATCACCTGTCTGCCTATTGTAATGCTAATCCCAGCTTCTAAAAGACCTGTTCATTGTTTGTGGTGATTTACATTCTATTGTCCATTGTGGGTTGGGGGAATTAAGCCTATAATTATAGGTTGTGGAACTAGCAGCAGACGGGTTAATTGAAGAGATGTTGATGGATCACCTGCATACTTGTGTGTATTGGATCTGTTATGTTGTGGGTGGAGCTGGACCATTGTTAATTTTAGGTTAATGCAGTATTGGATGGTTATAAAAGTTACAATGTTTTTCTCAATAAATTCATTCGATGCTAGGAAGATACAGAGTGCGTCTCGTTCTTCCAGAAGGATTAATTCCTATGGGAAGTGGTCGTCTGGCTGTGGAGGATCGACAGGGAATTTGTGTCCAGGAGAGGGATCTAAACGGCGTTACCCCTTTTGTATTTGGGGTGCTGTTACACTACTTATCTCACATTACACGCAATGGGAGACTAAAGTCTTTCAACGACCTTAAAACTGAGTTCGCCTTTCCAGGTCATATGTACTACAGGTACCTCCAACTCCGTCGCGCATACCGAGCACAGTTCCCTCAAGCTGATCTCACCTTAGCAGACAACCCCTTAATGGCAGCAGTTAAATACCTCGACCCCAAAAAACTCATATCCCAATTCTATGTAATGCTGACACTCCCACAGGCAACCGTAGCGGCATATGCGCTAAAATCCAGATGGGAGGGGGAGGTGGGCACATTGGGGGATGAGTGGAGTGATGCATTAGACACGTGTAAGGTGGCATCTCCCAAGCTGTCGGACCGCCTCACACAAATCTATATTACACACAGGGCGTATCTCACTCCACTCAGAGTATCCAGGTACAAGAGTGGTTTCTCCCCCACTTGTGCAATGTGTGGTCAAGCCACGGGCACCTTTTTTCATTTAATGTGGCGATGTCCTAAGGTACAGGCCTTCTGGAAGCAGATAGTTAGATTCTTGCACGACACCATGGGCTCTCCCATAACACTCCAGCCAAAACCTTGCCTACTGGGTATCTTGATAGGGAAAAAGATTTTCTGGACGGCCGCACTCTGCAGAAGATGCTGGTTTATAAGTAAAATCCATGAAACACAACAAAAACACCCCAAAAAAATATAACACAAGGATTAGCGAACGCGTTTCACATCATAGGATGCTTACTCATAAGCTATGAGTAAGCATCCTATGATGCGAAACGCGTTAGCTAATCCTTGTGTTATATTTTTTTGGGGTGTTTTTGTTGTGTTTCATGGATTTTACTAATAAACCAGCATCTTCTGCAGAGTGCGGCCGTCCAGAAAATCTTTTTCCCTATCGCCCATATTGTGCAGAGCCAGCACCTGTTTGCATTCAGAGTGGGGCGGGAGTATCATATGGACACAGTAGCTTGTGAGCAGTAATCTCTCCTTCTACTGGGTATCTTCCCAGACCCGGATATCAATAAATTCAACAAAATATTCCTACATGAAACGCTTTTTCTGGCACGGAAGGTTATAGCCAGAGTCTGGATGAGGCCCAACCCACCTGAATTTCCACATTGGATGGCTGAGGTCAATAAGGTATTACCATACATGAAACTCATCTACTCTCATAGAGGGTGCCCCTCCAAATATAAGGTTTGGGACAGATGGCTCAGGGCTCCCACAACATGCACTTAGTCTCTCTGTTACCCCAGTAGACAGTACATAATGGGGGGGGGGGGGGTGTGTTTGTCGTGATGCAACTTATATACTTTTTATTCTCTGATGCAACGGACTGTACATGGTACCATTGTTTATGATTTAAAAAGGGTAGAGAAAAAGGAAGCGCCACCTACGTGCAGTATTAAAAGATTATTTTAATGACACAAATATCAATCACACTTACAGGAAAGGAAGTCTCATCTGTAAAGATCCTGTAGTCCTCATCCCGGATCCATGGGCTGCATGTAAAAGATGCAGAGTAGGAAACAGGAAATACAAAGGCTCATCTCGGTGTCAGTGGTCTGTAGGGAAGCTTCAGATCCGGATCCGTTTTTCTATGCAGAGATGGTAAACTGCAGTCGTTGCTGCTCAGCCTGGAGCAGATCCTGTGGCCATCAGGAAGAAGCTGTGGCTCGGGTCACGGGATCACTTCCGGGGGAGGATTCCACAGAGTGAGAAGGGTTGGATAGGCAGGCATAGAAAAACAGATCCGGATCTGAAGCTTCCCTACAGACCACTGACACACAGATGAGCCTTTGTATTTCCTGTTTCCTACTCTGCATATTCTACATCTGTGCAGCCCATGGATCCGGGATGAGGACTACAGGATCTTTACAGATGAGCCTTCCTTTGCTTCCTTTCCTGTAAGTGTGATTGATATTTGTGTCATTAAAATCTTTTAATACTGCACTTAGGTGGTGCTTCCTTTTTCTCTACCCTTTTTTGTCTACCACAGAGTCAGCTCTCTGAGGACAGCAGCCGCCATCCACCAGCCATATTATCTGCCTTTTAACCCTTGAACTGCCTGTTACCATTATTATTTTAAACAGACTCATTGCCATATCCCCATTTACTTATGCACTTTGTGTTTGCGCTAACAGTTACCTTTTCCATTGTACGATTGTTTATGATTTGTTCTACTGTTAACATTCAGGGTAATGCGGTTTGTATACCCCTATTGAGCAATGCTGTTATTACGTCCGATGTTTATCACAATCGGCTGCTGTATGTATTTTTTTTTTCCTTGTGCTCAATAAAAGCTCTTTGATTAGAAAAGAATCAATGGCTAAAAAAGCATCTCCCACTGTTGAGGTGTATAGAGAGGCATAGAAGTCCCTAAATACTTCTGTAATACGCCTAGGCTCAAGTATCATCGTACCCTCACTGGATCTCAGTGAGATTACCACTGCTGGGCGGTCCTCACAGTGGAGAAGGTAAGCCAACAATTTACCGGCGCGTTCACCATGCTCAAACAATTTCTGCCTACTGAAGAACAATTTACGTTTTGGATTGTTCATACTGCATTTGCGTGACCACCCTAGAATACATTCTAAGCATGGTGGCCCTCTCAGCCGAGGGGTCAGTGAGAAAGTCCTGCTCGGCCGTCGTTAAGTCGGCCAGCACCCTCTCCAGGTCAGCGCTCGAGGCCCGTTTTAAACTATTTATGCGCGTGGCGAGAGTAGACTTGCCATGTAATTTAAAGGCGTCCCAGACCACATGAGGCGGGGTGGAGTCATCATTATCAGCAAAATATTGACCCCAGGCCGTCAGAACCTCCCCATCCTCCGGCAACAAAGTAAGTCAAAAGGGGTTCAGTCGCCAAGCAGCCGGGGGTCGATTGTAAGGCAGTGCCAGCTTGGCCCAACACGGGCTGTGATCTTGGTGAGATTCCTGCATCCTGTAGTCTGAGTCGTAGGGAGTGTGAAATAAGTATTGGGTCGATTCTAGAGACAGTGATGTGACGAGGAGAAGCACGAGTAGGCCCGCGCATCTGGATGCACGGTTCTCCACGTGTCCAAAAGGCCAAAGCCGCCCATGAGCTTCGCGAACCTGGTGGATGTGGGCAGAACAGTCAGTGGCGACAATATCTGTAATCTATCCAGGCTAGGATTTAAAGTCATGTTGAAGTCCCCCAACCATATGGCCGGGATAGCAGGAAGCGAGGCCATGTATCCCAAGCTCTCCAATATGAGCGTAGAACTAAAGGGAGGATGTACATACATTGCCAGTATAAGCAATGGTTCCCCATACACCATAGCATGCAGGAAAACAAACCTACCCAATGGATCTGTTCTAGAATCCTGGAGCTCAAAGTGAACTGATTTAGCAATGAGCACGCTAACTACTCTAGAGTGGGAAGTGAAGGTTGAGTGATACGCCCAACCAACCCATGGGCGTCTAAGCGCCAACTGCAGCCTGCCTTCCATATGTGTTTCCGTTAGTGCAATCACATCAGCACGGTATTTCTTAAAAGCAGAGAACAAGGCTGATCTCTTGATTTTGTCATTCAGTCCCCGAACATTCCAAGTGAGTACCTATTTAAGGAGGACATATGTCATGTAAGAGGTTCTGTAATATACAAGGATATCTAATATCACTAACCAGTTCCATTCCCGCACAAAATGCATGCAAAAATTACATAAAGAGGTGTCCCACATTGCCTACTGCACCATTTGTCATGTACCCATAAAGATAAAAAAAACTTTCAGCCAACATGTAATACCCCTCCCCCTCCCCGCCCTACACTGTCCCCAACTTGTGTGGGCATAATACCCTAACTGCCAACATGAAAGTAACTCAGACCAACCCATAGTAGGAATGCAGAGAGGCCAAAGGTGGCTTGTCACCGAAAATGGTGTCTGCAGGCATACCCCAGCTGTAAAATGAAAGGTTATCACACAGGAAAGATATATCAATACATTCCAGCATAGGTTATCAGAAAAAACAAATGTGTAAGGGGCGAAATTCCGCTGCATACTGAGACATATCATAGGACTCAGCTCGCACTTTCAAGTGAGCATCTTGGTGAATTAACTATTGGCATCCGCCTAACAGTAGAAAAAAATAAATAAAAAAAGGGGGGGGGGGGAAGGAAAAAAAAAAAAAAACATTTTATATGAAGGGTGATAATGTTACTGGGTCCATCATCATATAGCAAGAAGAGAGAAAATGTATAAAACAAGGTCTTGTGCTGAGCAGAAAAAATTTAAGCATAGTGTTCCCCAACCAGCCTGAGTAATGAGAAACATGAGGCAGCAGTGACCCCCAGTGGAGGATAAGCAGAAGATCAAGAGGTGTATTTCAAAACATATGCCAACGTTCAGGTATAGAGCAGTCTCAAAGTCCAATCCAGCTAGAAAGGGGGGAGTCAAGACTGCTCACTCAGGCCATACACCCCCCAGATCAGGAACAGTGCAGGAGATCAGATAACCACCATCAGTCCCATAGAAGGAGGAGTAGTTCATTCAAGGGGGGGGGACACCAGAGGGAAATACCCAGGCCAGGTGTAAAGGGCATTGCAAACGATAGCTACTCAGTCAGTGAGATATAGGAGAGCATTAAAGAAAGGGAGGGCATATTTAGCTACGGGCTTCCCCACGTTCCAGCCAGGCCATGGCCGCCTCCGGATCATCAAAAAAGTGAACTCAGTCCTCCCCCTCCACCCTCAGGCGAGCAGGGAAGAGCATGGCGTACTTCACATGCTTGATGCGGAGACGTCTCTTGACCTCAGTGAAGGTTTTCCTGCGACGTTGTACCTCAGCCGAGAAGTCTGGAGACACTGCCACCATCTTGTTGCCATACGGGATATTCCCTTTCTCTCTGCTGAGGCGTAGGATGGTGTCACGGTCCCTGTAGTTGAGGAACTTTGCAATAAACGTGCGGGGGGAGCTCCAACCGGAGGAGGTCTGCCAGACATGTGGTGGGCTCTCTTCACCACGAAGGTGGGTGAGAATGCTTCCTTGCCATACGTTGTGCACAGGAGTTGTTCCAGGAATGTGGACGGGTCGGCTCCCTTCACACCCTCGGGCAATCCTATGAATCGCAGGTTACTCCTTCTGAGTCTGTTCTCCATTTCATCCTGATTCTGTAGAAGCTGATTCTGTGTTCAGAGGAGTTCTGGAGGGGGGGGAGGGAGTCCTCCACCATGCTCAGACTGTCTTCAGTGTCCTTAACCCTGTCTCGGAGCTTCTGAAAAATCCTGCCTCACTAGGGATATATCCACCTTTACCTCCTCGATCCTAGCAGTAAGGGAGGTTTGGCAGGCTGTGACCGCTTCCTGGCAAGCGGTAATGGGCTCAAGCACACGTGCTGTGCCTGCGCCGGCATCTGACTCCGCTCCCAGCGTGTCACCGCCATCTTGCTCAGGAGGGTCCTGCTCTCCTCTGTGGGATTTACCCAGTTTAACAGAATCCGTGATCTTCTTTTGCTTGGACATGATCCCCCCCTATGTTCCGGACCAACAGGCAGAAAAAGATGTGCGAATTACGGATGATGGGGTCCCAGGATTATAGTAAAAGGATGCTAGGTCGGTGGAGCTCTGCTCACCAGCGTCCTACTTCATGCCGCTCCAGGCCACGCCCACAGCAATTGCATTTCTAAGTTTTTTTTCACACCAGTAAAATAAGGCAATAAACTTTGTTCCCTACTAGGGCAGTTCACACCACTGCATTACAATGGTGTGCACCAAGAAAAAAGTACACAGTGCGGTACTTTTATTTATTTTTCAGTGCAACAGATTACCGGATTGCAAAACTTGTGTGTGAATAGAAATTAAACTAAATCATCAGTTGTGACATTTTAAAAATATAAAAAAATAAGTAAACTGGTGCATCAGCACAGGGTTGTTTTTTGCCTGTGTGATAACTGCATTTGCTGGTGCGAACATGTACAAAACATTCTTTCTCCTCATTGTTTTTTAAAATCAAATTTCTCTTATCGTCCATGGACTGACACAGCTCTCATACTGTTCACGTGTGGGTATATGTCCCTGCTTGCAGGAGAAGATCTAGGCAGAATGTTAGATGTTAAACATTCTAGAACAAAACCAGAGCTGAACAGCCCCGCCCAGAGGGGCGGTCCCTCCGGACATAACCCTCCTACCTGCAGCTCGCAGCCTCAGTTTTTTCTTCTTCTGCCTAGCAGAAGAAGACGTGGCGCTCTCAGAAGCCAGTCTCCTGGAAGATTTTTACTTTTTTCAATTTCATTCCTTTTGGGAATTTTTATTTTTGAGACCTTCAATCAACTGTCGGCTGGGCAACAGGTTGGGTACACTGGTATCCTCGTAGTCTTCCCTGTCCGACCATCGAGCGTGCTGATCCTCGCCTTGTGTGCGTGAGACTCAGTTCACGACATACCCCATGACTCCAGGGGTGGCCGGGTTGCTTTTATGCTCCCGTGGTCCTCACAAGATTGAACAGCAGTACCTGTCTATCTTTCGCGGTGGACCGGGCCGACATCTACTCAGTACGACTCTGTGATGGGTCTGTCTGAAACAAGCCAGTGGGTCCCTTTGGGACGGGTAAGTAGTCTCTCCTGCTGCAGGTGAGTACATGCTGGCTGTGTTTCTTTATCTGGGGGGTTTCTCCCTGTCTACGCCTTGTTATGCTGCTCTCTGCACCCTGTACTGGTGTTGTGCTGTGTGGGGGTGCTTGGGGGTCGCTCTGGCCTGGCGGGGGGGCGCTCATGCCTGTTTAGTGGACTTTGGGAGAGGAGCAGTGTTCTGGTGTGTGTGTGTGGGGGGGGGGGTCTTTATTGCGTGCGCCATTTAAGCCATTTAGCGCTGTGAATTAAAAAAAGCGCTCGGGGGCCATCTTGCCGTGGTTCGATGGCCGGCGGCCATTTTCTTGTAGCCGTGGCGTTTTTACATTCGGTTTCGGCCTCTAGCGGCGCTGCTGCTGCGCGAATCTCCACAGTCTCCTCACAGGTTTTCTGCACACTCTCCTCAGGCTTCACTCGCGCTGCAGCACGGTTTCATACAGCGGAACTGAGCGGTCCTTAATGGTTGGTGAGTCCTCCGGGTATCCCCTCCTCAGCCTCATCGTAGCCAGTGGGTGGACTGTATTATTCACTGTTAGTGTCTAAAGGTCTGAGGGTGGCAGTATGGAGTCTGGTTCACCTGCTTCTCCACACTTGTCAGAGGCAACTGGCAGTGCTCCTGCGGTCCCTAATAGACCAGTTGTCGGCAGTCCTGGAATCATTCCTTGTCAGAATGGAAGCAGTGTGCGAGCGCAAGGGAGCTGTAAAGTGCCCCCTCCCCACACATTCTCCTGTAAAATGAGTGCTCTGTCTCAGAATATGGGCCTAGCTACTGCTGCTCAGGACCATAGCTCTGAGGATTTCATGTTTTTTGAACAGGATATTCCTTGTGAGGAAGACCCCAGTTCTGAATAACTGACAGGGTGCTTGTGAGTGAACTCAATGATGCTGTGAGGGACACTCAAGCTGAATGTTGAGGCTGAGGAACCTCAGGTGGAAGCTGTATCCTTTTTGGTTCCTTTTTTAAAGCTGTTTCTTCAAAAAAGATTTTTCCATATGTGCCTTTTTTTGATTCCTTCATTGACCAAGTCTGGGATAAGCCGCAGAAGACTTTGACGGTCTTGCGGCGCCTAGCCAATAAGGTACCCCTTTGAGGAGGACCTGGTTAAGAAGTGGACTCTTCCCCCCCCCCCCCCCCCCAGTGGTCGACCCCCCCCCCCCCGGTCGCCCGTTTGAATAAGGTTACCACGCTCCCAATGGAAGGGACTCCTGCATTTAAGGATCCCACTGACAAGAGGTCAGAAGTGGTGAGTAGAACTATGTTTACCTTATTGGGGTCTGCCTTACGCCCTATAGTGGCGGTGATACTTGTGTCTCAGGCACTCACAGGATGGGCAAAGATTTTGCACCAGACAGTGCAGGAGCATAATCTCCCTCTTGAGACCATTGCCCTGGCTCACCAACTTGCGCAGGGTTTAGTCTATGTGTGCGATGCCACTTTGGATGCGGCCCCTCTAATATCCGGGGCCTCTATCTCTGCTGTGGTGCTGCTTCGCCTTATCTGGCTGAAATGCTGGTTGGCCGACCTAGCTTCCAAAAAGCTCCTGGCTGACTTGCCCTTTAAGGGCGGTAGACTGTTTGTTTGGGGTTGCCCTGGATGACATTATTAAGGATGTCACAGGGGGTAAGAGCACCTTCCTTCTTCAGTCTGATAGGGGAAAGGAGCCCCACCGCAGGCCGGGCCCTTCCTTTCCGGGTGAAGTTTTTTTTTTTTCGTCAGATTCCACGGGTAAGCCAGCCCAGACTGAAAGTGGGGCCGGGGGACAAAAGCATCCCTGGGTGCTTTAAGCCTACCAAGCAAGCTCCCAAGCCCACCACCGCATGAAGTCTTGCCCCTGCCCGACTCTGGGGTGGGGAGACGTCTTCGCAGGTTCACGGTGCGGTGGACGTCCCGGATCTCCGACCGGTGGGTGTGCGAGGTGGTCACCTCGGGATACAGGATAGAGTTCCGCTCGTGGCCCCCAAACAGGTTCTTTCCCTCGAACCTCTCTCTCCTTCCTGCCCGCCGGGCGGCCCTCTTAGGGGCCTTACAGGATTTGCTCAGGTGCGGGGTAATTGTGCCAGTTCCGTCACAAGAGAGGTTTCGGGGGTTTTACTCAAATCTGTTTGTTGTCCCGAAGAAGGACGGGGTCCGGCCAATCCTGGACCTCAAGGCCCTGAATGCCTATGAAGGTCCTGAAATTCCGAATGGAATCCATTCGCACGGTGATTGCGACACTCCACCAAAGGGATTTTTTGGCGTCCTCTGATATCAAGGACGCTTACTTGCACGTTCCATTCTGCGCAAGTCACCAGAGGTTTCTGCGCTTTGCCATAGGCGAAGTCCACTATCAGTTCGTGGCTCTTCCCTTCGGCCTAGCATCGGCACCACAGGTTTTCACTGAAGTGCTTGCCCCGGTTTTGGCTTTGCTGAGACAGCGAGGAATTGTTATCGTGGGCTATCTGAACGATCTCCTTCTACGAGCAGAAAATGGCTCAGAATTGGAGGAAAATGTGACAATAGTCAGTCGGACCCTCTGGGACTTCGGGTGGCTTCTGAACATGCAGAAGTCGGTTCTAGTCCTGATTGGAGTATCTGGGTCTGATCCTGGACACTTCGGCAGCGAAGGTGTTTCTACCCTCAGAAGTTGCTGACGCTTCAGTCAGCAGTGCGGGTACTGATGTCACGAAAATGGTCGTCAATTTGTTTCTGCATGAGAGTCCTGGGACTAATGGTGGCCTCCTTCGAGGCGGTTCCATATGCCCAATCACACACTCGGGCATTGCAGAAGGGAATTCTGTCTGTCTGGGACAAGTCTCCATTGTCATTGGATCTTCAGATCCAGGTGAGTCACTCTGTCAGGACGTCCCTGACTTGGTGGCTGAGATCCCCGGCTCTTCAGGCCGGGAAGTCGTTCCTCCCCATCCAGTGGATGGTGGTCACGACAGATGACGAATCTCGTCTACCAATCAACGTCCTGGAATTGTGGGCGATCAGACTGTCTCTCCGCGTGGTCGAAGAGGCTACAGGGCCGCTCGATCAGAATTCAGTCGGACAACGCCACGGCCGTGGCGTATGTCAACCATCAGGGGGCACTCGGAGCTCGGCTGCGGCATCCGAGGTCACCCACATCCTAAGGTGAGCGGAAAGAAGTGTACCGGCACTATCGGCCGTATACATTCCGGGCGTAGAAAACTGGCAGGAGGACTATCTGAGTTGCCAGTCCCTGGACCAGGGGGAGTGGTCCTTGCATCCGGAGGTGTTTCAACTCCTTTGTCGGCGGTGGGGCACACCGGATGTGGACCTGATGGCATCTCGACTTAATCGCAAGGTGTCGGTTTGTGGCCAGGTCCAGGGTCCCCTGGGCGGATGCCTCGGACGCGTTGGTGGCCCCGTGGGGACAGTATCGCTTAATGTATGCTTACCCTCCGCTGCAGTTGATTCCTCGTCTGCTGCGCAGGGTAGCGGCCGAGGACATTCCGGTGATCCTCATTGCCTCGGACAGGCCTCGGCGTCACTGGCACGTCTCATCGCGGACGTCCCTTGGCGCCTGCCCTTGAGAGAGGACCTTCTGTCTCAAGGTCCTATCTTTCATCCTGCTATACAGTCTCTGGCTTTAACGGCATGGCTATTGAGAGCCAGGTATTAAAGGACCAAGGCCTGTCTGATTTGGTAATTTCAACCATGCTTAGGGCACGGAAGTCTTCTAGAAAGATCTATCACCGTACCTGGAGAGCTTACATCGCTATGTGCGAAGAGCTAGACTGGCGTCCACGGACGTACTCTGTCCCCAGAATCCTGCGGTTCTTGCAGCGTGGTGTGGCACAAAGGCTGGCTTTGAGCACAATTAAGGGTCGGATTTCGGCCTTGGCCATTTTCTTTCAAAGACCCCTAGCAGGTCACTCCTTAGCACTTTAGTACAGGGGGTCCGCCATGTGGTTCCACCTGCCAAGCCTCCGCTCCCTCCTTGGGATCTGAACTTGGTGCTCTCGGCTCTTTTGAAAATATCAGAGATATTCCTCTTTTAACTTTGTTTTAGAAGGTGGCTTTCTTAGTGGCCATCACTTCTGTTAGGCGGGTGTCTGAGTTGGCGGCTCTGTCATGCAAGTTGCCTTACCTGGTCCTCCATAAGGATAAGGCGGTGTTGCGACCGCGACAGTCTTTCCTTCCAAAGGTGGTTTTCGGCTTTTCACCTTGAGGACATTGTCCTTCCATCCTTGTGCCCTCACCCATCGCATCCTAGAGAGTTTGCGCTTCCACAATTTGGATGTGGTGCGAGCCTTACGGGTGTACCTAGTGGCTACTGCTTCTATTCGGAAGTCTGACTCTGTGTCTGTCTCTGGTCCGAAACAGGGCAAGGCGGTGTCGTCTGCCACCATTTCTAGGTGGATCAGACAGACTGTTATACAGGCCTATGCCATTAAGGGGCGGGCGCCTCCCTTTCCGGTTACGGCGCATTCCACCAGGGCAATTGGTGCTTCCTGGGCTTTCCGACATCAAGCGTCGGTTGCACAAGTGTGCAAGGCGGCGACCTAGTCGTCCGTTCCTACCTTTTCAAAATTCTATAAGGTTAATGTGGCTGCATCTTCGGATGCTTCCTTTGGCCGCAAAGTGTTGCAGGCCGCTGTTTAATGTTGCAACTCCTCCATTGAGGAGCTCTGCTGGTTTGGAGTGAAGTTTTGGTTGTTCCTTTACTATTTGCTCCCACCGTTTTCTTATACTGCTTTGGGACGTCTCACACGTAAACGGTATGAGAGCTGTGTCAGTCCATGGACGATGAGAGAAAATAGGATTTTTGTACTCGCCGTAAAATCAGTTTCTCTGAATTCCATGGACTGACACAGCACCCACCCTTCTTTTAAGGTTTGTACTGCTTTGTTATGAACTGAGGCTGCTAGCTGCAGGTAGGAGGGTTATGTCCGAAGGGACCGCCCCCCTGGGCGGAGCTGTTCAGCTCTGATTTTGTTCTAGAATGTTTCTAACATTCTGCCTAGATCTTCTCCTGCAAGCAGGGACATATACCCACACGTAAACGGTATGAGAGCTGTGTCAGTCCATGGACGTCAGAGAAACGGATTTTACAGTGAGTACAAAAATCCTATTTTTTTTAAATGCTATGCCGGGTAATTGTTCCAGAACAAATGTAATGGACTGCTTGTACTAGATGTAATACTTTCATTGTGTGAAATGTGTATGGGGATGGCCTCTTGTATTCTCCATCAGGGACAGGAATGACAGAGTAACAATGCAGGAGTGCAGTCAGGAGACAGGGGTGCAAGGGCCACTTAAGTTATCTGGTAACCTGTCGCTGGTCACAGTTAACTTTGGTGCTTTTCCACCACCCAAACCACAAATGTAAACTAGCCCTTACTGTCTGAGCCCACTATAAGGCTGCTTTCACACGGATGTTCTGCGGTTTACTTGCACCACAGGTGCAGCGTAGTGCACCTGCGGTTTTCCTGTGGGTTAGCTGCACTGAGCCATAGACTTCTATTACATCCTGCGAGTGTGGTGCACTTTCTGAAAGTTCACCAAACCGTCAGGAATTCTATGGCTCAGTGCAGCTAATCTACAGAAAAGCTTCGCACTGCGCTACACTTGTGGATCAGTGTGAGAGCAGCCTAATATCCCTTTTTTTTTTTTTTTTTTATAAGTGCTAAAATGCCATTGCAAAAGTGCAGTTTGTGATGTTTAATACACTGACCTTTTTCCGCTTCCCGCTTTCGCTGGCATCGCTCTTCAGGCAGTTAAAAAGGTCCCAGGTTAAGTGCACTTGGTATCTGGGACAGGAGCCAGCGCTATAGAAGAGACCATTGGCTTATGTTGCACCTGCCTCCTCTGCTGCTGGCTCAAGATCTATGCACTCTGATGCTCTGGAATGGCGGGTCGTCAACGCTTTGATCGCGGTTTGGACTTGCCAACCTGCCATCCCAGAGCATGGACATGTGCTTCCTTTGTTTGAGGTTGTGAGCCATATGTTGAGAAGACCTGGTTTATACCCTATTAAGGAAAGTTCCTGAACAGACTTTCAAAATCGGGTCACAACTTATTCTTTTTTAATAAAAGCAGCAAACTTAAAGTGACATTAAAGAATATTTCTCTTTCGTCCATGGACGGACATGGCTCCTTTTTAGTCTTGACAAGTGGGTTATGTTGTTAGGAGAGGACTAGGCAGACATGTTGGATATACAAAAACATGTAATTTATACCAAAGCTGAACAGTCCCGCTCAGGGGGGTGGTCCCTCTGGTCATAACCCCTCACCCTGCACTCAGCAGCTCAGTTTTTTTCTGCCTAGTGTAGGAGGACCTGGCTCCCTAGGGGCCCATTGGTCCTGGAGAACTTTTTTTAAATTTTTAAACTTTTTTTTTATTTTCAATTTTGGATCCTGAGATCTACTATCAACTGCCGGCTGTGTGACAGGCTGTATAATATAGATCCTTGTAGTCTCCCCAGTCTGGCCATTGAGCGTGAGCAGGCCTTTAGGCGCTGGGTCGGCCACGACATACCCCGTTTTCTCCAGGGGTGGCCGGTGAGCTATATGCTCCGGGGCCCACATATAACCGGGCTACTGCTGTCCAGTCACAGTGGGCCGTGGCCGACAGCCACTCCGTACTGCTCGGTGATGGGTCTGTCAGGAATGCGTCCAGCAGTCCACGCAGGGACGGGTAAGGTTCCTCCTGTCTTTGCAGGATGGAACAGCTGGGCATTCCTGGGGTGGTCGATTAGGGGTCTCTAGTCCTCCCTTTCCTCTCTCCCCGTCCATCCCTCCCCATGCTTTGCTGGGCCTGCTGTGTACTTCACCGGGGGGTCCCTGAGGGGGGCGGGTTGTCTGCCTTGTGGGGGGCCTCTGTCCGGAGGCCCAGTGTTTTCGCAGCCTTTTATCTTTACCTCAGAAAGCCGCGCTTTTCCTAATGCAGCTGGCAGCCATTTTCTTGTAGCCGCGCTGTTTCTATAGCTAATACAGCGGTCAGCCATTTTCTTGTAGCTCGTGCTTTTTTTTCCTGAGGTAGCCGGTGGCCATCTTTGTGGGGATTTTTACATTGGCTGGACCTCTAGCGCTGGTTTGTCATTCTGAATGGCAGATCACATCAGAGACACCACAGGCACACACTGGGCAGGAGTTTAGAGTGAACGGCAGCGCTGAAACAGTGCCTGGGTCAGGGCGGTGAGTCCTCTGGGAATACCCCTCGGTCTGGGCAGCTAGGAGGGTGGGCCTTTTTCTTGTACCTTGACTTGTTCCCAGAGTGGCTGTCAAGTGTCTGTCTGGGTCAGCATGGCGTCAGAAGCTGGCGTTTCTTCCCCAGACGTTCCGGTGGTAGCAAAAGGTGCCCCTGCACCTGCGGTACCTGTGGATGCTTTGTCAGCGGTCCTGGAATCATTTGTTGCCAGGGTGGAAGTGGTGTGCGGGCGCAAGGGGGTAAAAAACGCCCCCTCCCCCACCATCTTCTGGGAAAAGCTCTGACTCAGACTCGGGCCTGGGTGCGAAACAGGACCCCTGTTCTGAAGGGTCAGAGTATGCAGACCAGGACCATTCAGACAGTGAGGAAGACTCCGTGTCCGGGTCAGCGCAGGACAAGGCGCTTGTTGGAGCACTTATCACTGCAGTGCGGGAAACCCTCAAACTGGAGGCTGTGGCTGGGACATCTGCTGAGGTGTCGGTCCCTTTTGGGTCCCACAAGCCGACCCGCACTACTAAGGTGTTTCCTTATGTAACTTATTTTGATAAGTTTATAGACAAGGAATGGGAACGCCCGCAGAGGACCTTTTTCTGTCCCAAAACGCATGGCGGTCCTTTACCCTTTTGAGGAGAGCCTTCTGAAAAAAATGGGCATCTCCCCCAGGTTGTGGGCCCCCCCCCCCCGTATCCCGGTTAAAAAAAGTAACCACTATTCTGGTTGAGGGGACCCCTACATTTAAGGACCCTGCGGATTGGAGGTCTGAGGCGGTGGCCCGGTCCATGTTTACCATGCTGGGATCTGCATTACGGACAGTTTTTGCTGCGGCTCTGGTGTCACACTTACAGAATGGGCTAAAATTTTGCACCAGGAGTTGGAAAGACAACAGGTTTCCCCGGTCTGCGTAGAAATGGCTGAGCAGTTGGTACATGGCCTCAAATGTGTCTGCAAAGCAGCCCTGGACACGGCTCACCTGCTTTCTAGAGCCTCAGTATCTGCTGTGGTACTGCGTCGTCTGATTTGGCTAAAATGCTGGTCCGCGGCTCTGGCTGATTTGCCTTTCTGGGGTGGAAGGCTATTTGGAGCCTCGCTGGATGACATTATTAAGAATGTCACTGGGGGTAAGAGCACACTGCTCCCACAATCCAGAAGCGTTTTTTTCGTCAGTCCGGGCCCGCAGGTAAGCGTTCCCAGGCCAACAAGGGGCCAGCTGAGGGACAAAAGCGTCCCTGGGTTCGCAAGCCAAACAAGCCTGTGAACAAATCTGCTACTGCATGAAGGTTTGCCCCCACCCGACTCTTCGTGAGTTTGCAGCTCGGTGGACCTCCCTGCTTTCCGACCAGTGGGTTTGCAAAGTGGTTTCATCAGGGTACAAGATAGAATTTCTTTCTTGTCCACCAAACAGATTTTTTTTTTTTTTCCCTCAAACCTTCACCTTCCGCTAGCTCGTCGGAACACCCTGTTTGGGGCAGTGCAGGACCTGCCGAAGCGCGGGGTGATAGTACCTGTGCCGCTGCCGGAAAGGTTTCAGGGATTTTACTCCAATCTGTTTGTAGTCCCAAAGGACGACAGGGTCTGTCCCAATCCTGGATCTCAAGGCCCTCAACACCTTTGTAAAGGTGCGAAGGTTCAGGATGGAATCAGTTCGCTCTGTGGTCGCTGCACTCCTCCATCCGGGGGATTTTCTAGCGTCCTTGGACATCAAGGACGCATACTTGCATGTCCCCATATGCATCAGAGATTTCTGCGGTCGGGGACGATCACTACCAATTTGTGGCTCTCCCTTTTTGGCCTGGCATCGGCACCAAGGGTTTTCACCAAGGTGCTCGCCCCGATTCTGGCCTTGCTGAGACAGCGAGGTATCGCTATCGTGGGCTACCTGGACGACCTCCTTCTGAGAGCTGCTTCAGACTCAGAATTAGAGGAGGATGTAGCAATTGCCAATCAGACCCTTCAAGAATTTGGTTGGGTGCTGAACCTCCAGAAGTTGGTGTTGGTGCCTGGAATACCTGGGCTTGATCCTGGACTCCCTCGGAAGCAATGGTTTTTCTCCCTTTTTAGAAAAATTGCAGGCTCTTCAGTTGGCGGTGAAGCTGTTGGTATCCCGCAGGTGGTCGTCGCTGCGCTTTTGCATGCGAGTCCTGGGTCTCATGGTGGCCTCCTTCGAGGTGGTACCGTATGCTCAATTCCACACTCGAGTCTTGCAGAAGGAGATCCTGTCCAAGTGGGTACAAGTCTCGGTTGTCCCTGGATTGTCATCCGGATGAGCCAACTAGTCAGGACTTCCCTGGTATGGTGGCTGACATCTCCGGCCCTTCAGTCCGGAAAGTCGTTCCTTCCCTTTCACTGGACGGTGATCACGACGGACGCCAGCCTGACTGGTTGGGGGGGTGTTTGGGGGGTCCAGTCGACACAAGGTCGCTGGACACAGGAAGAATGCCGCCTGCCGATCAATGTACTGGAACATGGTCACAGAGGCTACATGGGCGTCCAGTCATGATCCAGTCGGACAACGCCACGGCGGTGGCGTATGTCAAACATCGAGGAACAAGGAGCTCGGCTGCAGCATCGGAACAGCTTTCATTTCAATAGCTGTGTTCCCTGCGGCGCGCCATCACATACAGCCCCTCCCCATTGTCCGGGGAACTTTGATAGACAGATCACCCGTCCCAGGATTGGACGGGTGATCTGTCTGTCAAAGTGCCCGGACAAAGAGGGGCTGTATGTGATGGCGCTGCCGCAGGGAACACACAGCTATTGAAATGAAAGCTGTTACATTCCCAGCGCTCTAATCACCAGGCGGGAAGCGGCTCTCCTCTCCCACATCGATACCCCTGTAATGGGTGGCACCAGGGGCGGGGAGCGGAGCCACGCCCCATTTTCGGCTCCAGTATCGGCCTAATTTCTCTTTCGGCTTTTTGCCGAAAGAGCCATTATCGGCCGATATGTTTCGATGGCTGAAATTTCGGTGCACCCCTAGTTTCAACTCCTTTGCCTAAGATGGGGCATGCCAGACGTGGATCTCCTGGCTTCTCGACTCAATCGGAAGGTATTGAGGTTTGTGGCCAGGTCAAAAGATCCCTGGGCAGATGCAACGGACGCGTTGGTGGCCTTGTGGGGACAGTATCAACTGATCTATGCTTTTTCCCCCATTGAAACTTCTTCCTCGTCTCCTCCACAGAGTGGAGACTGAGGGGATTCCGGTAATCCTAATTGCCCCAGATTGGCCTCGACGTCCCTGGTACGCCGACCTGGTGCGCCTGGTGGCGGATGCCCCTTGGCGACTGCCGATGCGGGAGGACCGTCTGTCGCAAGGTCCCATACTTCATCCTGCTTTACAGCAGGCTTTAATGGCATGGCTATTGAAAGCCCGGTGCTAAGGGACCGAGGCCTGTCGGATTCAGTAATTTCCACTATACTGAGGGCACAGAAGTTGTCTCGGAAGATCTACTATCGCACGTGGAAGGCATACATCTGTGTGAGGAGACGGAGTGGCTTCCACGGGCATATTCGGTTTCCAGGATTCTGCGGTTTCTACAGCGTGGAGTGTATCAGAAACTTGCCTTAAGCACCATTAAGGGGCAGATTTCAGCCTTGGCTGTTTTCTTTCGACGGCCCCTGGCGGCTCATTCACTGGTGAGTACGTTTGTGCAAGGGGTCCAACATGTGGCTCCTCCGGTTCGACCACCACTACCTCCGTGGGATTTGAATCTGGTGCTCTTGGTACTTCAGAAACCTCCCTTTTTGAGAACATCAGAGAAACTCCTCTTTTAACACTCTCTCAGAAAGTTGCCTTTCTGGTGGCCATTACATCTGTCAGAAGGGTTTCTGAGTTGGCGGCCTTGTCTTGCAAGTCCCCCCTACTTGATCCTCCATAAGGATAAAGCGGTGCTATGTCCGCAGCCTTCGTTTCTTCTGAAGCTGGTTTCGGCTTTTCATCTGAATGAGGACATTACTTCCATCCTGTGTGTCCTCGGCCATGGCATCCGAAAGAGGTTGCGTTACACCTGCAGAGCATGTACCACGTCTAAGGAATGTATCTGTCTGCTCCGTTTCGGAGGTCAGACTCACTGTTTGTCAGTGACTGGTCCAAAGAAAGGCCTGGCGGTCTTGTCAGCCACCATTTCTCGGTGGATCAGACAGATTGTGATTCAGGCTTATGCCCTTAAAGGGCGGGCGCCTCCCTTTCCTGTCTAGGCGCATTCGACCAGGGCAATTGGTGCCTCCTGGGCTTTCCGACATCAAGCGTCTGTCTCACAGGTGTGTAAGGCGGCGACCTGGTTGTCCGTTCACACCTTCACTAAATTTTACAAGGTTGACGTGCATGCATCTGCGGACGCTTGCTTCAGCCGCAAGGTTTTGCAGGCGGCTGTTTAAGGTTGCAACTCCTCCGTTGAGCTCTGTTTGGGGTGAAGTTTGTTTGCTTGCTGTTCCCACCCCTCGTTTTTTTGACACTGCTTGGGGACGTCCCACTTGTCAAGACTAAAGGAGCTGTGTCCGTCCATGGACAAAAGATGAAATAGGATTTTTGTACTCACCGTAAAATCCTTTTCTCTGAAGTCCATGGACGGACACAGCACCCACCCCTCCTTTTTATGTTTGTACTGCTTTTTGACGAACTGAGCTGCTGAGTGCAGGGTGAGGGGTTATGACCAGAGGGACCGCCCCCTGGGTGGGGTTGTTCAGATTTGGTATAATTACATGTTTTTGTATATCTAACATGTCTGCCTAGTCCTCTCCTCCTAATAGACGGAACATAACCCACTTGTCAAGACTAAAGGAGCGGTGTCCATCCATGGACTTCAGAGAAAGGGATTTTACGGTGAGTACAAAAATCCTATTTTTTTTTTTTTCTTTTTTGTGTTTTTTGAAATAAGAGGTCATAGTTGCCTGCACTGTGCAGTCCATTACCACCTCTTTAGAAATGCCACGCTGGCACTGTCAACTCCTCTGGATGCCTCCTTAGCAAACTGGGTACTAGGGGGACCCTGTGCGTATGCTCCCAAGCTGTGCTGTGTGCTCCTCCCCCTGCTCCCTTCACTTTAGCAGATGCCTATGGACTCGGCTCCCTTTAGCGTCTCCTGTGAGACTGGGATGTGAGAACAGTGGTGCTGGAATCGGGGCCGCGCTGGAATGGTAAGAGTCCGGTAAGTGTTTAGGAATGGGGGGGGGTTTGAACAGATAGTGGAGCATTTTATTACTTTTTAATGCAGGGAATGTATTTAAAGCGGAGTTCCACCCAAAATAACATCCATATATGACCACACTCCTTACACTACAAACATGTATAGTAGCCACTTTATTTTTTATTTTTTTCTGTACATACCGTAATATTGTCATTTCAATTCCGGCTTCCGGGTACTCACTCCCGCGGGAGTAGGCGTTTCTATTCTCCCGCAATGTAATCTGGGAGTTCGCCCAGATGTGACATGTCCTGCAGAAAAAGTTCCCCGGCGGATAAGGTCCCCCCCCCCCCCCTGTACTGCGCATGCGCGGCACGAACCTCAACGGAGTTTCCGAAAGTAGCCGAACATGTAGAGCTGCGAGTCGGCTCTACACGGCGCCTGCGCAGTCAGCTCTACATGGCTCCTAGTCATTGCGCAGGCGCCGTGTAGAGCTAACTCGCAGCTCTACATGTTCGGCTACTTTCGGAAACTCCATTGAGGTTCGTGCCGCGCATGCGCAGTACAGGGGGGGGGAACCTTATCCGCCGGGGAACTTTTTCTGCAGAACACCATCCACCGCTACCAGGAAGTCAGTGCTTGTGGGCTTCACAATGCCCACAAGCAAAATGGAAAATTCTGACGGCTGATTTTAAAAGTGCATTTTTTGCCAGAAAAAAGACAGGGGAGGTTAAAAATCACCAAACACGTGAGTACTAATTGGTGATCTACAAATACTTTGCATGCAAGCTAAAAAAAAAAAAAGATTTGCCGCGGAACCTCCGCTTTAAGGTAAAAAAAAGTTTTCACTTTAGAACCAAAATTATTAAATATAACTATGCAGTGCAAGGGCATTCTTGATTAGATACAAATTGTTTTGAGTAGGGCTTCACATCACGTGGAAGTTGGGATATGCAAAGGAGATGTGCAGTCTGATTTGTGACATGCGTGACCAGATTCATCCTAACCTCCCAGTTATGTTATTGTCATCAAGTATCGAGATAAACAAAAATAGAAAAAACCTTTTAAAGGATTACTTCACTTTTTTGTAAAAATGCCCTTTAACCACTTGCTTACTGGGCACATATACCCCCTTCCTGCCCAGGCGAAATTTCAGCTTTCTGCACGGTCACGCTTCGAATAAAAATTGAGCGGTCGTGCGACATGGCTCCCAAACAAAATTTACGTCCTTTTTTTTTTCTCCCACAAATAGAGCTTTCTTTTGGTGGTATTTGATCACCTCTGCGGTTTTTATTTTTTGCGCTATAAACAAAAAAAGCGTAAATTTTGGAAAAAACATTTTTTTACTTTTTGCTATAATACCCCAATTTTTTTTATTTTTTAATATTTTTTTTTCTCAGTTTAGGCCGATACGTATTCTTCTACATATTTTTGTTAAAAAAAATTGCAATAAGTGTATAGTGATTGGTTTGCGCAAAAGTTTATAGTGCCTACAAAATAGGGGATAGATTTATGACTTTTTTTTTTTTTTTTTATTTTTTTTTTTTTACTAGTAATGGCGGTTATCTGTGATTTTTGGCAGGACTGCGATGATATGGCGGACACTGACACATTTTTGGGACCATTCACATTTATACAGCGAACAGTGCTATAAATATGCACTGATTACTGTATAAATGTGACTGGCAGGGAAGGGGTTAACACTAGGTGGCGAGGAAGGGGTTAAATGTGTTCCCTAGGAGTGATTCTTACTGTGGGGGAGGTACAATCCCTCCCGCAGCGCTTTTGTGTTCTGCTGGTGGGGGGGCGGGCACAGGGAGCCTTCCCTGACAGAAGAACACATTGAAAACTGCTACAGGCTATAGCCAGAAGCAGTAATCCCATGACAGATCCAAGCTGGTTGTATACTTCAGTACAACCAGCCTGCCCATATATGGGTCGAATCTTGTACAGTCCCTGCTGAACAGGCCAAGATTCGATGCATCTATTGCTGGCTTAAGGAAGACTGTTAGCAGACAGGTAGGTTTCTTGTTATTGCAGAAGTGACCATCCATGTCTCTTCTGCAATTAAAGAGCCTGTCTGCTTGCAGTTTTTGAAAATGAGTCCTTAGTTCAGATTTAATTTGTTGGCCATCTAAATCTACTACTAGTGCATCAAAGGCAGGTCATACACTGTTTGAATTTCTTTCCTGCAACCATGGGTTGCAGGAAAGAAATTGAAACAATTCCCCCATAAACACAGGCAGTGTTGACAGGGGAATAAGCAGTTGTCTTCTCCTAGCAGGGACGACAGTGATCATTGCTAGCGGCTATAGCAGTGATAATCGCAAGAGAATCCGGTAGGCTGGATGTACCTAAGTTGCTAGATCGATCAACTTGATAGATTCAGCCTGCCCATTAACGGTTCGAATCTCGGCCAGTTCCCGGCCTAACATTACCCTCTCCCCAAACTGAAAATGCTATTGTCAAAAGGTGTCTCCATTGCTCCTCTATCCAGAGTGGAGATGCCCTAAGCAGGGCCACAGAACTGCATCGGAGCAGATTAAAAAAAAATGTATTTGCACAGATCCATTTTTTTTTATTTTTTTAAATACAGTATATGTACAGTCGGGTTCATAAATATTGGGACATCGACCCAATTCTAATCTTTTTGGCTCTATACACCACCACAATGGATTGGAAATGAAACGAACAAGATGTGCTTTAACTGCAGTCTTTCAGCTTTAATTTGAGGGTATTTACATCCAAATCAGGTGAACGGTGTAGGAATTACAACCGTTTGTATATGTGCCTCCCACTTTTTAAGGAACCAAACGTAATGGGACAATTGGCTGTTCCATGGCCAGGTGTGTGTTATTCCTTCATTATTTGCATTTGGAATCTGTTGCTGTCAACTATCAATAAGAGATCCAAAGAGCTGTCACTCTCAGTGAAGCAAGCCATCATTGGGCTGAAAACAAAGCAAACCCATCAGAGATATGGCAAAAACATTAGGTGTGGCCAAATCAACTGTTTGGAACATCCTTAAAAAGAAAGAATGCACCGGTGAGCTCAGCAACACCAAAAGACCCGGAAAACCACAGAAAACAACTGTGGTGGATGACCGAAGAATTCTTTCCTTGGTGAAGAAAACGCCCTTCACAACAGTTGGCCAGATCAAGAACACTCTCCAGGAGGTAGGTGTATGTGTGTCAAAGTCAGCAATCCAGAGAAAACTTCACCAGAGTGAATACAGAGGGTTCACCACAAGATGTAAACCATTGGTGAGCCTCAAACAGGAAGGCCAGATTAGAGTTTGCCAAACAGCATCTTAAAAAGCATTCACAGTTCTGGAACAACATCCTATGGACAGATGATACCAAGATCAACTTGTACCAGAGTGATAGGAAGAGAAGAGTATGGAGAAGGAAAGGAACTGCTCATGATCCAAAGCATACCACCTCATCAGTAAAGCGTGGTGGTGGTAGTGTCATGGCATGGGCATGTATGGCTGCCAATGGAACTGGTTCTCTTGTATTTATTGGTGATGCAACTTCTGACAAAGCAGCAGGATGAATCCTGAAGTGTTGTGGGCAATCTTATCTGCTCACATTCAGCCAAATGTTTCAGAACTCATTGGACGGCGCTTCACAGTGCAGATGGACAATGACCCGAAGCATACTGCAAAAGCAACCAAAGAGTTTAAAGTGGTTGTAAACCCACTTTTTAAACAAAGTCCTACAGGTAAGCCTAGATTAAGGCTTACCTGTAGGTGCAAGAAATATCTCCTTAACCTACACGGTTAAGGAGATATTTGTATGTAAATGCAGCGACGCTGACGTCACCCCATTCACAAATTCGGCTAGGTCGCAACATTCGACGACGTAGCCGAATTCGACAGCTCACGCGCGCATGCGCGGAGTCACGTCTTCTCCGCTCCGGCCAATCACAGCGCCGGAGCGGCGCTGTGATTGGCTGCAGCGGCGATACCCGGAAGTAACATTCCGGCTATCGCCGCAGCGATGGATGCGGCTAGAGGAGGGACACGGACGACTTCGGGGGCCCCGATCGAAGGCAAGTGGTACATAATGAGCTAGTATGCTAGTCATACTAGCTCATTATAGCTTTGTCTTGCAGGTTAGTCAAAAAAAAAGGGGTTTACAACCACTTTAAGGGAAAGAAGTGCAATGTTATGCAATGGTCAAGTCAATCACCTGACCTGAATCCGATTGAGCATGCATTTCAATTGCTGAAGACAAAACTGAAGGGGAAATGCCCCAAGAACAAGCAGGAACTGAAGACAGTTGCAGTAGAGGCCTGGCAGAGCATCACCAGGGATGAAACCCAGCGTCTGGTGATGTCTATGCGTTCCAGAGTTCAGGCTGTAATTTACTGCAAAGGATTTGCAACCAAGTATTAAAGTTCATTTCCAATCCATTGTGGTGGTGTATAGAGCCAAAAAGATTAGAATTGTGTCGATGTCCCAATATTTATGGACCTGACTGTATAGGTTTTGCAGCATAGGTAAGGAGGGGGGGGGGGGGCAGCTTGGTTAGCTTTATCTACCACTTTAGGTTTGCAAATGACATTATGGTAATTGCTGCATTTACAAAGCTTTCAAGAATCTTGATATATCTCATGCAAATGTCTACTGTTGGTCATGTTCCTGAGTCTTTCTCATCAGCTCAGACTAGTTTAACCACTTAACGACCGCCCACTGTATATATACGTTGGCAAAATGGCACGTACAGGCACAATCACGTACCTGTACGTGACTGCCTTCGTATGGGTGGGGGGTCCGATCGGACCCCCCTCCAGTACAGTGAGCGGTGGTTTTCCGTTCGGAAGCGATCTGTGATGAGGGGCCGGCCATTGGTTTCCGGCCACCCCCTCATGATCGCTCCCGGCGAATGACAATCTTCCTCTGCCTGTGTAATGTAAACACAGGCAGAGGAAGTGATGTCGTCTCTCCCTGTGGCGCTCACACATACCGGAGCACCGTGGAGAGAAGATGTCAGGTTAGTGCACAAACACTACACTGACACCAGCACACATAGCAACACGATCGCACCCCCAGATCACCCCCCAGCTCCCAGTCAGTGTCACGGATTGCAGTGATCATTTATTTACTGATCACTGCAAACAGTGAACATTTTGTTACAGTAAGTGTCAGGGCAGTTAGTTTAGGTCCAGGGTAGCCCCCTAACCCCCCCAATAAAGGTTTAACCCCTTGATCGCCCCCCAGGTAACCCTTTCACCCCCTAGCACCACTGTCACTAAGCAATCTTTTTTCTTATCACTGTATTAGTGTCGGTGATGCCGCTAGGTAGTCAGTTATTTTTTTAGGTTCGCTGCCAGGTTTTTATAGCGTTGGGTACCCCCATATATTACCTAATAAAGGTTTAACCCCTTGATCGCCCCCCAGGTAACCCTTTCACCCCCTTTTGCCAGTGTCACTAAGCAATCGTTTTTTCTCAAGTCGTCTTCCAGGACGGCACAATGAGAGATGACTGGCTCCACCTGACAGGAAACACAATCAATTCAAAGAGGTTAAAGCACCCGCCCCTCCCCGTGCTCCTCAGTTCTTGATTGTGTTTCCCCACAGCGAAACCGTTTATTTATTTTTTTCCACAGACTGAAGGCCTGGGGCTGGAAGTCCCCCCCCGGGAGCTGAGCCGCATGCCTGGGAAGCCTCTGGGCCTAGCAGGACTCTATTTGTCCGTCCTGGGGGGTATCCCATTCCTTCTCAGGGAGGGCAGTTGAAGAGCCTCCCTGAGCACTGAAGCTCCCTAGGTGCGGGGCTGTACCCGGGACTTCAGGGGCCAGATATCCTCCTTCCTCCCTCCTACCTGTTTGGGTGTCCATCCTGGAGGGGGGGGGGCTGGCAGGTTCCTCCGTCCGCTCGCGCTGTCTGTTTTCTTAGGGCGCCGCTCTATGCAGGTGCATAGCATTGCGGCGCCATTTTCCCGGCGTCTAGGACATTCGTCCTCTAGCGTCAAGGATGACGCCATCGCGTGCCGCGTCATTTCCGGTTCCGGTCTCCGGCAAAATGGCGGCGGCCGGCGTCTGTTACCGCATTCAAAAACGGAGGGACGCCAGGAAGGAGGCGCCCTTTTTTCTCCTCCAGTGGAACTGCGATCGGGAGCAGAGCATCTCACCTACATGGAGCATGAGGAGAGGCCGACTACGGCCGCGGCTACAGAGGAGACCACAGGGGGTGAGTCAACCCAGCCAGCAGGGGTCATGATGGGGGATGGTACCCCGACTCTTTCCCCTTGCCTGTCACAGGGTTTTTTTTGTTAATGTATTCCTGTGTACTCTTACATTGCAGGAGAGGACGTCACTGCCCAGGGGGTTGCCAGTCGTTCCTCTAGAACCCCTGCCCACTCCAAAAGATCCGGTTACTGTAACGAGAAATTACCCTCAACCCATTCCAAGCCCTTCTGCTTCAAATGTATCCAGAAGCTGGCTGGGAAGGAAACATCTCAGGTGATGAGAGACTTTCTCTCTGTCCAAACCCAGATGCTTTCCACCCTTAAGGATTTTCAAGCCTCCCTTAAAGCTAAGGAACCAGAGCCCCAGACAAGCAGGGAGGGCCCTTCCTCACAGGAGTTTTTCTCCTCAACCAGGAGAGGACACCCAGAATCCCTGAGATCCCTCCTGTCTCAGGACTCAGAGGCAGAGGAGGATTCGGAGATCCCTGATCAGGGACTATCCGATGAGGGCCTGATAGATAGTCAGGCTGAGGAGGATGAAGAAGGCTCTAGGTCAGGAAGACGCATCTTCTCAGCTGACGACATGGAAGGCCTCCTTGGTGCAATCTACACCTCTGAAGAAATTCAGGAGCCGACGGAACAGGTATCCGCACAGGATAGATTGTACCGAGGCTTGGTAAGGGCCCAACCCAGAACCATTCCGGTTCACCAGGCTCTCCATGATGTGATTCTTAGAGAGTGGAAGGAACCTGAGAGGAAGCTTCTGAAATATAAAACTTGGAAGCGTAGGTGCCCTTTTAAGGGGGAGGATGAGGAGAAACTCTTTAAGATTCCCAGATTGGACGCCTCTTTGGCACAGGTGTCAAAGCAATCCGACCTCTCCTTTGAGGACGCAGGTAATATCAAGGATCCTATGGATCGCCGTACTGAGACGACCTTGCGTAGAGCCTGGGAAGCCAATGCGGCAGCAATGAGCCCCGCGCTGGCTTCAGCTTGTATAGCTAGGAACGCGGATACATGGATAACCAAACTAATAGAACATGTTTCCCGTGTGTCCAAGTCCAGGGAAGTCCTAGACTCTCTACAGGTAATAGGTAGCGCAGTGGCATACCTAGCAGATGCTGCAGTTGAGACCGTGCGAACCACCGCAAAAACGGGTGCCCTCGTAAACTCGGCTCGCAGAGCCGTATGGGTCAAAACATGGGATGGGGATAACGCATCCAAGACCCGCTTATGTGGACTCCGATTTGAGGGCTCGCTCCTTTTTGGTACAGGGCTGGACCAAGCCCTATCAAGATCTACCGAAAAGGGCAAAAAGTTCCCCACTAAACCTAAAAGGGACCAAAAAAGATTTTTTCGAGGCCCCCAGGGTAGAAATCGTTTCTCGAGCAAGAAGCCTACCGGTAATAGGAAGTGGGGCGTTGGAAAGGATAAGCAAAAAGGAGGTATCCTCTTTTCCAACCAAAAGTCAAATGAAAAAGACTTTAAGTGACGTAAGGGTAGGGGGAAGACTTTCCCAATTCCTTTCCAGGTGGGAGAGTATTACCCAGAGCCCTCATATTCTCAACATTATAAAGGAGGGCTACAGGCTGGAGTTTCGTCACCCCCCCCCCTCAAAGTTCCTAGTAACGCATCTCCCCAGGGACCCCCTCAAGGCAGCAGGTCTTCTGCAAAACATTTCAGAACTAGCAGAACAGGGAGTTGTAGTCCCGGTACCTGCGGGACAACGCGGACTGGGGGTCTACTCCCACATCTTCGTTGTCCCAAAGCCGTCAGGCAAGTACCGGTTGATAATAAACCTGAGACCCCTGAATACCTCCTTGCGTCACAAGAAATTTCGCATGGAAAGCATATACACCCTCAGAAGACTCCTTCTGAAGGAGGTATACATGGTAACGATCGACTTAAAGGACGCCTACCTTCACGTCCCGATCTTTCCAGGACATCAAGCTTTCCTCAGATTCGCAATCGGGTCTCCTCAGGGGATTCAACACTGGCAGTTTGCTGCCCTCCCCTTTGGACTGGCTTCCAGCCCAAGGGTATTTACAAAAATCGTAGCAGAGGTGGTTTCCTTCCTACACCTAGAGGGTATAACGATAGTCCCTTATCTCGACGACCTTTTACTTTACAGAGTCGAGATCTCCTCCTCGCAGACCTGGCCAAGGTTGTGAGTACCTTGGAATCCCTGGGTTGGATCATCAACCGAGAGAAGTCCTCGATGATCCCGGACCAAAGAAAGATTTACCTGGGTTTCCTGATAGACTCCTTACAAAGGAAGCTTTGTTTACCCCAGGAGAAGGTCCAGGGCCTCATAACAGCGGTCAGGTCTCTGTTGGAGGTAAGGGAGTCCTCTTTCAGAGGCATCATGAGGGTACTGGGTCTAATGACCTCTTGTATACCTGCGGTTCCGTGGGCTCAGCTCCACTCCAGACCCCTCCAACAATTCCTCTTATCCTCCTGGGATGGAACAAGAGGAACATTAGACCACAGAATCTCCATCCCAGAGGTAGTAAAGGACTCTCTGAGCTGGTGGCTTCTTCCTCAGAAGTTACAGGTGGGTCATCTATGGACTCAGACAGACCCCCTCAGGATAACGACGGACGCAAGCTCCTGGGGTTGGGGGGCCCACTTAGGCGAACTCCGAGCCCAGGGTTCCTGGAATCAGGATCAGAGACACGCCTCCTCAAACTTCCGGGAATTATTGGCGGTCGGGGAGGCCCTAAAAGCGTTCGAGGAAAGGATCTGAGACCGGGAGGTCCAGATCCTCTCCGACAATGCGACCACGGTGGCCTTCATAAATCATCAGGGGGGAACCAGGTCTCCCTCCCTGCTGACCTTGTCTCTAGGGATTCTGGGCTGGGCAGAGCTTCGGATTGCCTCTATTACGGCAGTACACATAAAGGGAAGGTACAACATAGAGGCGGACTATCTAAACCGTCATCGGATTCTCCAGGGGGAATGGGAGCTGAACCCAGAGGTGTTCAACCTGGTGTGCCAACATTTTGGAAGGCCAGAAATAGACCTCTTTGCCCGCAAGGAGAACAGGAGAGTAAGAAGATTATTTTCCCTGTCCCGGGAGTGGGGCTCAGGGGGGGTGGATGCACTGGCTCAGGTATGGAGTTTTCACCTGGCTTATGCTTTTCCCCCTCTGAGTCTCATTCCAAGAGTCCTACAAAAACTAGGTCTCTCAGAGACCAGACTCATTCTAATTGCTCCTTGGTGGCCCAAGAGAGCCTGGTTTCCCGCTCTACAGAACTGGTCCGTAGCACCTCCCCTCCATCTACCAGTTCGGGTGGACCTTCTTCGGCAGGGACCAGTCTTTCACCCAGATCCCAGCTTCTTCAAGCTGACGACCTGGTGCTTGAGAGGCAGAACCTGCGGGAGAGGGGATGTTCCGAGAGAGTGATTAACACTCTCCTCTCAAGTAGAAAAGAAGTCACCAGACGTATCTACAGGAAGGTGTGGGGAGTCTTCTCTCACTGGTGTCTAGTGAGAAAGGTATCCCAGCAAGAAACCTCGGTCATCCTGGACTTTCTCCAGGATGGCGCCGACTTAGGTCTCGCTACCAAGACTCTAAGAGTACAGGTAGCAGCCTTATCGTATTTTTTGGACAAAAAGTTATCACTGGACCCTCTAGTTAAGAGATTTCTAATGGCCAGGGATAGATTGTCCCCGGTGCGGATCTCTAGAGTCCCGCCCTGGGACCTTACGTTAGTTTTGGAACAATTAACTAAGGCTCCGTTTGAGCCACTAGAAGATATTTCAGTTAAATTACTGACATTTAAGTTTGCTTTTCTTCTGGCAATTACTACAGCCAGAAGAATAGGCGATATGCAGGCTCTGACGATTAAAGAGCCTTTCTTTAGTTTATTCGAGGACAGAGTTATTCTTAGGCAGGACCCCCTGTACCTCCCTAAGGTAGCGTCAAAGTTTCATAGATCACAAGAAATTATTCTTCCTTTTTGTTCAAATCCACAAAATGAAAGAGAGGCCTCCTTTCATTGTCTGGATGTCAGACGGTGTCTGCTAGCTTATCTGGATAGAGTGGGTGAATTTAGGAAATCCAGCCATTTACTAATTAATTTTTTTGGACAGAAAAAGGGCCAGCAGGCATCTAGAGCATCCATATCTAGATGGATCAGACAGACAATCTCCATAGCTTATGACCAGGCTGGTAAGACAGCCCCGAAAGTTAAAGCTCATTCTACTCGCTCTTTGGCAACCTCCTGGGCAGAAAGAGCCGGAGCTTCGGTGGAACAGATCTGTAAAGCGGCGACTTGGTCAAGCCAGAATACATTCCTAAGGCATTACAGAGTGGAGTTGCTGTCACCTCAGGACCTGTCCTTTGGTAGAAAGGTCCTGCAAGCAGTCGTCCCACCCTAAGGTAGGCCTGAAGCTACTTGCTTCTCTCTCATTGTGCCGTCCTGGAAGACGACTTGAGAAAGTGACCAGTTACACTTACCGGTAACGGTGTTTCTGGGAAGTCTTCCAGGACGGCAGGCCTACTTCCCACCGCTTTGGTTGATACATTGGTTTGTATAGAGTTATTTGGGTGTGTGTTTTCTCTCTCGTGCACTGGTGTGGGTCTGTACTTTTTCATAACTGAGGAGCACGGGGAGGGGCGGGTGCTTTAACCTCTTTGAATTGATTGTGTTTCCTGTCAGGTGGAGCCAGTCATCTCTCATTGTGCCGTCCTGGAAGACTTCCCAGAAACACCGTTACCGGTAAGTGTAACTGGTCACTTTCTGATCGCTGTATTGGTTATGCTGGTGCCGCTAGGTAGTCTGTTATTTTTTTTCGGTTCCCCATCAGGTTTTTATGTAGCGTCAGGTACCCCCATATATTACCTAATAAAGGTTTTAACCCCCTGATTGCCCCTAGTTAACCCTTTCACCAGTGATCACCGTATAAGTGTTATGGGTGACGCTGGTTAGTTAGTTTGCTTTTTATAGTGTCAGGGCACCCGCCGTATATAACCCAAAAGTTTAACCCCCTGATCGCCCGGCGGGTGATATCAATTAGGTTTTAGCATCAGAGAGGGTCTGCGTCACACCCCAGGCATCGTCAGGTTAGTGCCAGTAGCGCTAACACCCACGCCTGAAGCATACACCTCCCTTAGTGGTATAGTATCTGAACAGATCAAGATCTGATCAGATCTATACTAGCGTCCCCAGCAGTTTAGGGTTCCCAAAAACACAGTGTTAGCGGGATCAGCCCAGATACCTGCTAGCACCTGCGTTTTGCCCCTCCATCCAGCCCAGGCCACCCAAGTGCAGTATCGATCGATCACTGTCACTTACAAAACACAACACACAACTGCAGCGTTCGCAGAGACAGGCCTGATCCCTGCGACTCCAGTGCTGTAGGAGGTGATTTCACCACCACAGTAAAAAAAAAAAAGAGCATATATGCCGAAGCATGGGGGCAGCAGGGGAGGAGGAGCGATTTTTGCTCCTAATGCCTTGTACATATGGTCGAAATTCCGACGGAGGTTTGCCCGTGGAAAAGTCAGACCGTGTGTACGCGGCATAACTTTTGCGGGAGGATGCCTCCGTGCTTCGGCATATATAAATGGTGCATGTATGCCCATCATTAGAAGTGGGTGAATGAAGGGAGGTATTCTAATGGTGGGCATACCCACCGATCATTCTTTTTTTGTTCAGCCAACAGGCTGCATTAAAAAAAAAAAGATTACAATACATGTCCAACAAGGACCAGCAACGTACTGGTATGTTGCTGGACTTTGAATGGTCATACCAGAATGATGCCTGCGGGTTTAGGTATCATCTTGGTATCATTCTTTTCAACCAGCGGCCGGCTTTCATGTAAAAGCAATCCTAGCGGCTAATTAGCCTCTGAACTGCTTTTACAAGCAGTGGGAGGGAATGTCCCCCCCCGCCCCCCCCCGATATGAAAAGCGCCATTGGGAAAGCATTTTATCACACCGATCTTGCTGTGGTCAGATGCTTTGAGGGCAGAGGAAAGATCTAGGGTCTAATAGACCCCAGTTTTTTTCAGAGTACCTGTCCCTACCTATTGCTATCATAGGGGATATTTACATTCCCTGAGATAACTATAAAAATGATAAAAAAAAAAATGGAAGGAACAGTTTAAAAATAAAATAGCAAAATTAATAATTGGAAAAAAAAAGCACCCCTGTCCCGCCCTGCTCTTGCGCAAAGGCGAACGCAAGCGTCGGTCTGGCGTCATATGTAAACAGCAATTGCATCCTGCATGTGAGGTATCACCGCGAAGGTCAGATCGAGGGCAGTAATTATAGCAGTAGCATGGCATGTGTGAGCAATATATCATTTAGTGACAACTTTTTTGTATTATTTGTGTTTTTGTTTTGTTTTTTTTTGTTTTTTTTTGTCATTCTATCACTTGGGACAAAAAAATAAAATATTCAATGGGCTCAACATGCCTCTCAGCAATTTCCTTGGTGTCTACTTTCCTAAAATTGAGTTTATTCGATTTTTCTTATAACAAAAAGTAGAAAATATCTTTTTTTTTTTTTTTTTTTTTAATTTTCATTCTTTTTCTGTTTTTTATATCGCAAAAAAATAAAATCGCAGGGGCAATCAAATACCATTAAAAGAAAGCTCTATTTGTGGGAAGAAAAGGACGCAAATTTCGTTTGGGTACAACATTGCATGTCCGTACAATTTCCAGTTAAAGCAGCGCAGTGCCAAATTGTAAAAACACCTCTGGTCATTAAGCTGCGTAATAGTCCGGGGCTTAAGTGGTTAAAATAAATAGCATCTATGTGCCTGTTTTTGATAAGGGTACATTTTGGAGAGGTGGCAGGTTCTTGATTAGAATGTTTCATAAAATATATTTTTATTTGCTGTACATATGTGTTCTGAAATAAATGTTACAACTGAAGTGATAATGGTTGAGCTTGGTCAGAAGAAAAAAATGTGTAGGTGGTGGGGAGTATGTCAAGCAGCACTGTAGACAGTGGACGTGGCAAGAAGGCCACCAAAGTTGAAGTGGATTTTTTGAGCACACTTTAGTATTTCATGTAGTCTAGGAACAGACGAGATGTATTATATTGATAAATGAATTGTAATTGGTGGACAGGGCCATTAGTATATAGAATGAGTTGAGAGATGTGGTTGTCTGTCTGTCCTGGGGACATTCAGTATACGTAGAAAAACATATCAACACAGGGTTTAGGTGGATCTTCCAAGCAAATCCCTAAATATATATTTTGAAAGCCCATGCCTTTTATTATTTTACCTGCCAAAGGATTTATGCAATTCTGTAAAGCCAATCTTTTGTGCTTTTACATATATTTACTGTTACCTGCAGACATAGGGTTAAGTTGTCTGATGCTTCCATAGGCTAGCATACCTTATGTCTGTGTTTAACTACTTGCTTTCTGGGCACTTAAACCCCCTTCCTGCCCAGGCCAATTTTCAGCTTTCAGCGCTCTCACGATTTGAATGACAATTGCGCGGTCGTGCGATGTGACTCCCAAACAAAATTGATGTCCTTTTTTTCCCACAAATAGAGCTTTCTTTTGGTGGTATTTGATCACCTCTGCGGTTTTTATTTTTTGCGCTATAAACAAGACTGACGATTTTTAAAAAAACCCTATTTTTTTATTTATTTTTTTTGCTATAATAAATATCCCATTTTTAAAAAAAAATATTTTTTTCTCTTAGTTTAGTCCGATACGTATTCTTCTACATATTTTTGGTAAAAAAATCGCAATATGCGTTTGGTTTGCGCAAAAGTTATAGCGTCTACAAAATAGGGGATAGATTTGTAGCATTTTTATTAATTTTTTTTTACTAGTAATGGCGGCGATCAGTGATTTTTATTGTGACTGCGACATTATGGCGGACACATCGGACACTTTTGACACCATTTTGGGACCATTGTCATTTTTACAGCGACCAGTGCTATAAAAAATGCACTGGTTACTGTAAAAATGACACTGGCAGTGAAGGGGTTAACACTGGGGGGCGAGGAAGGGGTTAAATGTGTGCCCTGGGAGTGATTACTACTGTGTGGGGGAGGTGACCGATCGGTGTCCCTATGTACAAGGGACACAGCATCGGTCTCCTCTCCCTGACAGGACGTGGATCTCTGTGTTTACACACAGAGATCCACGTCCCTGCTCTGTGTACATGCCGATCGCCGGTATCTGGCGGACATCGCGGCCGCCAGGCACGCGCATCGGCATCTCAGTGATGCGCTGGGCGCACGCGCGTGCCGCTGGCGGCGCTTGCCCCCCAGTGGCCGAAATAGCCGAGGACGTCTATTGACGTCCTCCCGGATTTTTAGATCCACTATTGCTTTGTCAATAGTCTATGGCCCAGATCTAAAGCGGTTAACATATATTTCAGCTGAAAGCGTTAGTAAACCGCTGTTTTTTCCTCTTATCGTCCATGGACTGACACAGCTCTCATACTGTTTACGTGTGGGTATATGTCCCTGCTTGCAGGAGAAGGTCTAGGCAGAATGTTAGAAACATTCTAAAACAAAACCAGAGCTGAACAGCCCCGCCCAGGGGGGCGGTCCCTCCGGACATAACCCTCCTACCTGCAGCTAGCAGCTTCAATTTATTTTTTCTTCTGCTTAGCAGAAGACGTGGCTCTCCTGGAAGATTTTACTTTTTTAATTTTTATTCCTTTAGGAATTTTATTTTAAGACCTTCAATCAAATGTCGGCTGGGCAACAGGTTGGGTACACTGGTATCCTCGTATTCTTCCCTGTCCGACCTTCGAGCGTGCTGATCCTCGCCTTGTGTGTGTGAGACTCAGTTCACGACATGCCCCATGACTCCAGGGGTGACCGGGTTGCTTTCATGCTCCGGCGGTCCTCAAGACTGAACAGTACCTGTCTGTATCTTTCGCGGTGGACCGGGCCGACAGCCACGCAATACTACCCTGTGATAGGCCTGTCTGAAACAAGCCAGTGGGTCCCTCTGGGACGGGTAAGTAGTCTCTCCTGATGCAGGTGAGTACATGCTGGCTGTGTTTCTTTATATGGGGGGTTCTCCCTGTCTCCCCCCTGTTATGCTGCTCTCTGCACCCTGTACTGGTGCTGTACTGTGTGGAGGTGCTTGGGGGGGGGGGGGGAAGTCGCTCATGTCTGTTGAACTCTGGGAGTGTAGCAGTGTTCTGGTGTGGGGACTTTATTGCGTGCGCTATTAGCGTTTGTTTTTTAAAAAAAAAATCAAATAGTGCGCAGGGCGGCCATCTTACCGTGGCTCAATGGCGCAGTTATACAGGCAGCCATTTTCTTGAAGCCGTGGCGCTTTCACTTTCGATTTCGGCCACTAGCGGCGCTGCTGCGGCGTGAATTTCCTCCAGTTTCCGCACAGATTTTTCACTCTCCTCAGGCTTCACTCTCGCTGCAGCGCGGCTCATACAGCGGAACTGAGTGGTCCCTAAGTGTTGGTGTCCTCCGGGTATCCCCTCCTTAGCCTCAGCATAGCCAGTGGGTGGACTATATTATTCACTGTAATAGTGAATAAGGTCTCAGAGGGTGGTAGTATGGAGTCTGGTTCACCTGCTTCTCCACACTTGTCAGAGGCAACTGGCAGTGCTCCTGCACCTGCGGTCCCTATGGACCAGTTGTCGGCAGTCCTGGAATCATTCCTTGTCAGAATGGAAGCGGTGTGTGAGTGCCAGGGAGCTGTAAAGCGCCCCCTCCCCACACATTCTCCTGTAGGGGAGTGCTCTGTCTCAGATATGGGCCTAGCTACTGTTGCTCAGGACCCTAGCTCTGAGGATTTTGATGTTTGGTCAGGACATTCCTCATGAGGAAGACCCCTGTCTTGAACCAGTAACTAACAGGGTGCTTGTAAGTGAACTCATTTATGCTGTGAGGGACACTCAAGCTGAATGTTGAGGCTGAGGAACCTCAGGTGGAAGCTGTATCCTTTGGTTCCTTTTAAAGCCGTTTCTTCAAAAAAGGTTTTTCCATATGTGCCTTTTTTTCTTTTTTGATACATTCATTGACCAAGTCTGGGATAAGCCGCAGAAGACTTTGACGGTCCCGCTGCGCCTAGCCATAAGGTACCCCTTTTGAGGAGGACCTGGTTAAGAAGTGACTCTCCCCCAGTGGTCCACCCCCCGGTTGCCCGTTTGAATAAGGCTACCACGCTCCCAATGGAAGGGACTCCTGCATTTAAGGATCCCACTGACAAGGAGGTCAGAAATGGTGAGTAGATCTATGTTTACCTTATTGGGGTCTGCTTTACGCCCTATGGTGGCGGCGACGCTTGTGTCTCAGCCACTCACAGGATGGGCAAAGATTTTGCACCAGACAGTGCAGGAGCATAATCTCCCTCCTGAGACCATTGCCCTGGCTCACCAACTTGCGCAGGGTTTAGTCTTTGTGTGCGATGCCACTTTGGATGCGGCCCCTCTAATATCCGGGGCCTCCATCTCTGCTGTGGTGCTGCGTTGCCTTATCTGGCTGAAATGCTGGTCGGCCAACCTAGCTTTCAAAAATCTCTTGGCTGACTTGTCCTTTGAGGGCGGTAGACTGTTTGGGGCCACCCTGGATGACATTATTAAAGATGTCACAAGGGGTAAGAGAACCTTCCTTCCCCAGTCTATTAAGGGAAAGGAGCCACAGTCATCTTCCAGGACGGCTTACAGAGAGATAGGCTCCTCCCACCTAGCACAGGAAACACATGATCCACATCATAAAAAGCACTGCACATGCATCAGCTCCTCCAGTATTTGTTTCCTCCGGCCAGTCAGGAACTCCAAACAGACGTTGGTTATTTTCCCAGCCTTTGTGCTAGGTGGCAGGGGCCTCCCGACGTCCATATCCAGGGCAAACAGGAGTCGTACTCCTGTGGCATGAGTCAGTTTGGGCCACCCAGAGACCTTTAAAGAGCGGTCGGGGGTGAAGGTAAGGGACCCTCTCTCCCGATAATAAGTGTAGCCTCAGTGATGTACCTGTGAGGAGTGGAGGAGGTGATCCAGTGGGTCCGTCCGGAATGGCACAGCAGGGTGGAGTCATAGGCCGCCGCATGGTCAGGATACCTTTTTTTTTTTTTTTTTTTTTTTTCCTGTCTTTTCCAGAGATCCCCATGTTACAGTGCTTCTCTATCCCCAGCATGTGGACTGTGCTGGGGGCGCAGAGTGATGAGGCAGCTTCTGGCTCCAGAAAGCAAGACGGGCGGGGCTATCTTGGTACACCCAGATGCCAGGAAGTGAAGCCCTAGCTAGGGTATCCGAAGGATAAACAGGCCTGCTATGCCAGAGGGCGGCGTCGGATCCACAGCGCCGCCCTGGATTCTCCACACCTCCCTAAAATAGGGGCCTGAATAAGAAGATGGCGCCGAAGGCTTCCAAGCAACATGGAGATACCTATCCATGGAAGCAGGTCTGGAGGCGCCATCTGTTGATGCAGGCCCTAAGGTAAGAAAATAGGGGGCAGACTGCTCTCTCCCTTTTCTTATCCTCCTGTGGTGGGGGCACAGGGGGCGTTATGTTTTTTCCAGAGCCGGTTTATTGTGTATGCTTAGGGTGGACAGGTGTCACACATACTAGCATAGGCTCCGGTGGTGGGTACTTTAAAAAAATTCTTAGATTAGAATTTTGTTATCCACAGGGTGTTTTTTTGTTAACGGGTATTTACTTCAGTGGAAGTAATGTGCTGGCACTTGTCTTGATTCATTACTGAACAAAGCCCACAAGCCTAATGATAACAAAACTGAGACACCCAGAAAAAGGCGCCTGATGTGCACCAAGAAAATACCTTATGGGTTGAAGAAAGGTGCATGTCAGGACTGTATAGTTTGGTAGCAGACACTGACCAGGTGGTCAGGGCTACAAACTCCATGCACTGTTCCACACTGCTCGACCTTTCAGGGCTACAGAGAAGATGGTGGAAGCCATTATTTCCTGCGCTTGTAAGTCACCAGGAAGGAGATGCAAGCAGGGAAGCAGGTCTGGGACACCTGCAGACTCTGGCCCTAGGGTAAGAAAGAGGCAAATGGAGGTTCCTCTTTTCTTGCTCCCTGGTGAAGTGGGCACTGAGGGTTTTGAGATTATTCTCTGTACTATCCACAGACCGACAGGCCTGGTCTGGGGAGTCTGGCTGTGTGTATCACCAATTTTTCCCTGCTAGTTGTGGGGCTCCCTAGGTGGATCATCTGCACCTTGTCTCTCTTGGTAAAAGGCTAATTTCCGCCTTGTGGTCTCCCTCTAGGACAGAGGATGGGAGCAAAAGGGGAGCCACCTAAGGCAGTGTTTCTCAACTCCAGTCCTCAAGGCGCCCCAACAGGTCATGTTTTCAGGCTTTCCATTATTTTGCACAGGTGATTTGATCAGTTTCACAGCCTTAGTAATTACCACAGTCGTTTCATATGAGGGGAATCCTGAAAACATGACCTGTTGGGGCGCCTTGAGGCCTGGAGTTGAGAAACACTGACCTAAGGGACAGATGCACAACCTGCAAGTACAAGTTATCTACTACCTGGATACCAGCTCCAGTGCTGCAATACTCTTTGAAGATTAAGGGATTCATAAAGAGCATTGGGGGAAAAATAAATGACAAACCTTTTTTTCCTGATTTTTCACAAAGGCTCCTTCTCCGCCGGAGGAATGTGCTTTGTGTTCCTGTCCACCATTAATGTGGTTATATGGAGGCAGAGGCCCTTCAATAGGTTGTCTTAAATGCATTAATGTTCATAGACAGCAGGTGTGTAAATGTCTTGGAGAGAAAATCTCTGGTCGCTGAGACTTTACCAAGGTATTTTGTCTTTTGCATACATACAGCAAAGGCTCGTGTTTTCTTTTTTGCTGCTGAGCCTTCATTCGGAGAGGATCAGATCCCTTTCGTTCAGCATGCAATGTTTGCTGCTGATTAATATGAGGTGAAGCAGCCATAGCCTATAGGTTAACAATTCGCAGGTTAAGTACTCTGAAGGTCAGTGCAGCCATGGGAAACTTCCTGGAAGATGTTGGATGTTATCCTAGCGTTGGCTTGTGACCTTGGACAAATCACTTTAAAAGATGAATCATGGCCGCTGGCTTCCCCAAATCTTTTAAAGGGAGTACTGCATAGCTGGAGCAGAGGCATCCACCATCCCGGACTACCTCCCAGATGGGGGAGGGGTATATGTCTGCCGAGGCAGGTAAACTAGGTTGGTAACCAGGACAGTATGCAGCCTGCTATGCTGCAGACCCCCCTGAATAAACAGCTATAGGGTGGTTTTGTGAGTTCCCTGGTGCCATCAACTGACACCAGGGAGGAAGCATGTTCAGGGAAGCAGTTGGCGGACCTCAAGCTTCCCAGGATTATTACAGCAGACTTCTTCTGATTTACAAAGCTACACCATGTACTCTGGTTCCACCATGACACCTGCTTTAATTTTTATAGATGGCCACAAGGTGGTTACCCTTAAGAGTATATCCTCTTTGGGTACTGGTTGCTGTGGGTGTTTGCAGCAGCACTAAGGGGCAGGAATATGGCCTGTAGATGTGGGCTCACATCTTGCTATATCTCTGATTCCTATACCTGACTGGGTATGTTTTAGGTTCAGTACTTTGTATATGTTAAAAACATCATTGCATCTTTTACAGCCTTCCTTTCAGAAACGCTGTAGCAAGTCAAAGTAAATGTTCTGTTACTGCTACAGATTCAATCTTCTGGAGTAGTGATCTGCATAACTTGCCACCAGCAACACAATGTGCCTTATGAACTCAAACTTCCAACTTTGGGCAGAGCTCCTGCCATTGATAAAGTTGCCAGGTTCATTTTTACCCAGTTCCTTTCCAGACACTGATGGCTTCCATTCCAGCATTCAGAGGGGAGAAAGGTCATCAGTATGGGCATATGCATTTTTGCTATGGATGAAGATATCGATATATCTAGCATTAGGGCAGAAATGTTGTGGGATAATTAATAGGGCCAATTATCTAGGGTGACCACACATCCCCGGTTTCCGGGGACAGTCCCCGAAATCAGGACACTTTCCCCGGACCAAGTCTGTCACCGGTTTTGTTCCTGGATTGGATTTGAACTGGGGCTGGGTCAATTTCAAAGACGGTCAGTGCAGAATAAAAATCTGAATTGCACACCCCCGCTCCTACTAGCTTAGGGTGGTGTATTTTTTTCCATTATCTGTTCCCCTTTCTGATGATCAGGTGCTGGTTGGAGCGGAGGGAATATTTCTTCAGTTTCGGGTATATGCCCATTCAGCTCCACTCGCATGTTTTTTCTGCCTTGGCTCAAGTACCGGCCAACCTCCAGCCAGATTATCTCCTTGCCTTCCCTGGCAGAGTGATCTTCCTCCGTTCCCCACCCAGTAGTAGCCGTGGCCCAGAGATTAAGACTTGACAAGTTTTGAGGCCGGTGACGGGCAGAGAGTCGCCTATTGCCGCCTTTCCTAGTAAAATTATGTCCCCGTAATTCTTTAAAAAAAAAATCTGGTCAACTTACTATTATCTAAATGTCCATGGGTAGACATCTCATTGAATGAAAATTGTGTAGGATGAGATCCATAGTTTGGAGATCAACCTTCTAGCCTTGCTTGTTCTGTAGGCCAGATAAAGGCAAGAAGAAGTAAAATCACAGGGTGATTGAAATATGCAATGATGAAAGCCTACCAGGCATCATTGCTGTTTCCCCTGTAAAACATCGCTCATTCGCACAGAGCAGGGGCCATTTCCTGAGCTGGAAAGGTTGGCGCTTTTCCTTCCAAGTTCTTTAAGAGCACATCCGGGTCCAGTTTCCAAAACTTCATAGACCTTACCAACCGGGCCTGTTCTCTAACCAGAAACAGGCTGTTGGGAAGTAGGTGCTTAAAGCTGGGGTCCCACCCTGATCAAGTAGTCCTATTTTGTCCTCTTTAAGCCGTCCTGGAAGATGACTGGGGAAAAACAGTGTTATTACCTGATAACTACTTTGTCCAGGAATCTTCCAGGACGGCGTCAGTTCCCTACATTATGTGTTGGTGAGTGGCAATGTAGAACATAGAGTAAGAATAAAGCTACGCTAATGAGGGTTTAATGATACTTTATTCTGAAGCCTTCGGTTATTTGTTAAATACAGAGGAGCTGATGCATGTGCAGTGCTTTTTATGATGTGGATCATGTGTTTCCTTTGCTAGGTGGGAGGAGCCTACCTCTCTGTAAGCCGTCCTGGAAGATTCCTGGAAAAAGTAGTTATCAGGTAATAATACTGTTTTTCGTCAGTCAGAATCCACGGGTAAGCCCGCCCAGTCTGAAAAAAGCGCGGCTGGGGGACAAAGGCGCCCCTGGGTGCGTAAGCCTACCAAGCAAGCTCCCAAGCCCACCACCGCATGAAGTCTTGCCCCTGCCCGACTCTGGGGTGAGGGGACGTCTTCGCAGGTTCACGGTGCGGTGGACCTCCCGGATCTCCGACCGGTGGGTGTGTGAGGTGGTCACCTCAGAATACAGGATAGAGTTCCGCTCGTGGGCCCCGGACAGGTTCTTTCCCTCGAACCTCACTCTCCTTCCTGCCCGCTGGGCGGCCCTCTTGGGGGCCATACAGGATTTGCTCAGGTGCGGAGTAATTGTGCCGGTTCCGTCACGAGAGGTTTCGGGGGTTTTACTCAAACCTGTTTGTTGTCCCGAAGAAGGACGCGGTCCGGCCATTCCTGGACCTCAAGGCCCTGAATGCCTATGTGAAGGTACTAAAATTCCAGATGGAATCCATTCGCATGGTGATTTTAACACTCCACCAAGGGGATTTTTTGGCGTCCTTGGATATCAAGGACGCTTACTTGCACGTTCCAATCTGCGCAAGTCACCAGAGGTTTCTGCGCTTTGCCATAGGCGAAGTCCACTTTCAGTTCGTGGCTCTTCCCTTCGGCCTAGCATCGGCACCACGGGTTTTTACCAAGGTGCTGGCCCCGGTTCTAGCTTTGCTGAGACAGCGAGGAATTGTTATTGTGGGCTATCTGGACGATCTCCTTCTCAGAGCAGAAACTGGCTCAGAATTGGAGGAAAATGTGACAATAGTCAGTCAGACCCTCCGGGACTTCGGATGGCTTCTGATCATGCAGAAGTCAGTTCTAGTCCCGACTCAACGATTGGAGTATCTGGGTCTGATCCTGGACACTTCGGCAGCGAAGGTGTTTCTACCCTTAGAGAAGTTACTGACACTTCACTCGGCAGTGCGGGTTCTGACGTCCCAAAAATGGTAGTCAATTCGCTTCTGCATGAGTCCTGGGACTAATGGTGGCCTCCCTCGGGCATTGCAGAAGGGAATTCTGTCTGGGACAAGTCCCCATTGTCTTTGGATCTTCAGATTCAAGCGAGTCACTCTGTCAAGGCGTCCCTGACGTGGTGGCTGAGATCCCCGGCTCTTCGGGCCGGGAAGTCGTTCCTCCCCATCCACTGGACGGTGGTCACGATGGATGCGAGCCTGACGGGCTGGGGAGGAGTGTGGGGAGTCCTGTCAGCTCAAGACCTCTGGACGAATCTCGTCTCCAGATCAACGTCCTGGAATTGCGGGCGATCAGACTGTGTCTTTCCGCGTGGTCGAAGAGGCTACAGGGCCGCTCGATCAGAATTCAGTTGGACAACGTCACGGCCGTGGCGTATGTCAACCATCAGGGGGGCACTCGGAGCTCGGCTGCGGCATCCGAGGTCGCCCACATCCTAAGGTGGGTGGAAAGAAGCGTGCTGTCGGCAGTCTACATTCCGGGTGTAGAAAACTGGCAGGCGGACTTTCTGAGCCGCCAGTCCCTGGACCAGGGGGAGTGGTCCTTGCATCCGCTGGTGTTTCAACTCCTTTGTCGGCATTGGGGCGCACCGGATGTGGACCTGATGGCATCTTGACTCAATCGCAAGGTGTCAAGGTTTGTGGCCAGGTCCAGGGGCCCCGGATGCCTCGGACGCGTTGGTGGCCCCGTGGGGTCAGTATCGCTTAATGTATGCTTACCCTCTGCTGCAGTTGATTCCTCGTCTGCTGCGCAGGGTAGCGGCCGAGGGCATTCCAGTGATCCTCATTGCCCCGGACTGGCCTCGGCGTCACTGGTACGTCTCATCGCGGACGTCCCTTGGCGCCTGCCCTTGAGGGAGGACCTTCTGTCTCAAGGTCCTATCTTTCATCCTGCTTTACAGTCTCTGGCTTTAACGGCATGGCTATGGAGAGCCAGGTGCTGAAGGACCGAGGCCTGTCGGATTCGGTAATTTCACAGAAGTCTTCTAGAAAGATCTGTCACCGTACCTGGAGAGCTTACATCGCTATGTGCGAAGAGCTAGACTGGCGTCCACGGACGTACTCTGTCCCCAGAATCCTGCGGTTCTTGTGGTGTGGCAGAAAGGCTAGCTTTAAGCACAATTAAGGGTCAGATTTTGGCCTTGGCCGTTTTTTCTTTCAAAGACCCCTAGCAGGTCATTCCTTAGTTAGCACTTTAGTGCAGGGGGTCCGCCATGTGGTTCCACCTGCCAAGCCTCCGCTCCCTCCTTGGGATCTGAATTTAGTGCTCTCGGTTCCTCAGGAACCTCCTTTTGAAAAGATCGGAGATATTCCTCTTTTAACTTTGTCTCAGAAGGTTGCTTTCTTAGTGGCCATCACTTCTGGCGTGTGTCTGACGGGTGTCTGAGTTGGCAGCTCTGTCATGCAAGTCGCCTTACCTGGTCCTCCATAAGGATAAGGCGGTGTTGCGACCGTCTTTTCTTCCAAAGGTGGTTTCGGCTTTTCACCTTAATGAAGACATTGTCCTTCAGTCCTTGTGCCCTCACCCATCGCATCCTAGAGAGTTTGCGCTTCACAACTTAGATGTGGTGCGAGCCTTACGGGTGTACCTAGCGGCTACTGCTTCTATTCGGAAGTCTGACTCACTGTTTGTGTCTGTCTCTGGTCCGAAACAGGGCCAAGCGGTGTCGTCTGCCACCATTTCTAGGTGGATCAGACAGACCTGGTCGTCCGTTCATACCTTTTCAAAATTTTATAAGGTTATTGTGGCTGCATCTTCGGATGCTTCCTTCGGCCGCAAAGTCTTGCAGGCCGCTGTTTAATGTTGCAACTCCTCCGTTGAGGAGCTCTGCTGGTTTGGAGTGAAGTTTTGGTTGTTCCTTTACTATTTGCTCCCACCCTTTTTCTTATACTGCTTTGGGATGTCCCACACGTAAACAGTATGAGAGCTGTGTCAGTCCATGGACGATAAGAGAAAATAGGATTTTTGTACTCACCGTAAAATCCGTTTCTCTGACGTCCATGGACTGACACAGCACCCACCCTTCTTTTAAGGTTTGTACTGCTTTTGTTACGAACTGAGGCTGCTAGCTGCAGGAAGAAGGGTTATGTCCGGAGGGACGGCCCCCCTGGGCGGGGCTGTTCAGCTCTGGTTTTGTTCTAGAATGTTTCTAACATTCTGCCTAGAGATCTTCTTTTGCAAGCAGGGACATATACCCACACGTAAACAGTATGAGAGCTGTGGCAGTCCATGGACGTCAGAGAAACTGATTTTATGCTGAGTACAAAAATCCTATTTTTTGCAACCTTTAACCACTTGCCGAACGCCTCCTGTACATTTACGTCAGCAGAATGCCACAGACAGGCATGTCCACGTACCTGTACGTCCCCTTTTAGTGCCTGTCCGTGTGGTCGCGTGCCGCTGCCGGCGTGCTCGTGACCCTGCCGCCATCCCTGTGAGTCGGACCGCGGGTCCTGTGGACTCGATCGCCGCGGAGATCCCTGCGATCGCCTCACGGAGGTATAGAGCGGGGAGATGCTTGTGTAAACAAGCATCTCCCTCCTCTGCCTAGTGACAATGACACGGATCTTGGCTCCGTGTACTCGGAGCGGAGATCGGTGTCATGTGACACACAGCCCAACCCCCCCCCCTAGTTAGAAACACAATGCAGGGAACACTTAACCCCTACAGCGCCACCTAGTGGTTAACCCCTTCACTGCCAGTGTCATTTTTACAGTAATCGGTGCATTTTTATAGCACTGTTCGCTGTAAAAATGACTGGTTCCAAAAATGTGTCAAGTGTCCGATGTGTCCGCCATAATGTCGCATTCACGAAAAAAATCACTGATTGCCGCCATTACTAGTAAAAAAAATTAATAAAAAATGCCATAAAACTATCCCCTATTTTGTAAATGCTAACTTTTGCGCAAACCAATTAACCACTTCCTTACCCGCCCATAGTCAAATGACATCCACAGATGGGATCTCCCACCCTGGGTGGACGTCATATGACGTCCTGGGCTTTGTGGGGGGATATCTGAATGATGCCTGCAGCTAGAGGCAGCATTCAGATATCCTTCTGTTCTGCCGGCGATTCTGTGCGCCTTAAGAATGATCATAGCGGCGGTTCTGCCGCTCGCTTGATCGTTCTTATAGGTGGCGGGAGGGGACACTCCCCCCTCCCGCTGACATCCCGTGCTTTTCCGGGCTCTCCCGTGCCATCGGGGGCCCGGAGAATGAATCATCCGGCGGTGAACCATAGAGATGACTGGTGACCAGATGGTCACCAGTCATCTTTATGACTGTCGGAGGCCTGGGCGCGATGTGATGACGTCACGCCCAGGTTCTCAGATGTAAACAAAGCCGCCATTGCGGCTAGTAAACATGAGATCAGTGAAATTTTTTTCACGATCTCATGCTTTCCAGCCTGGAGGAGAGATGTGGGGTCTTATTGACCCCGCATCGCTCCATAAAGAGGACCTGTCGCACACCATTCCTATTACAAGGGATGTTTACATTCCTTGTAATAGGAATAAAAGTGATAAAAAAAATAAATAATAATTTTAAACGCCCTTGTCCCCCGGTAGCTCGCGATCAGAAGCGAACGCACTCGTAAGTCCCGACCACATATGTGAGGTATCGCCGTGTGCGTTAGAGTGCGTGCAACAATTCTAGCACAAGACCTCCTCTGTAACTCTAACGTGGTAACCTGTAAAAAAAAATTAAAGCGTCGCCTATGGAGATTTTTAAGTCCTGAAGTTTGGCGCCATTCCATGAGTGTGCGCAATTTTAAAGCGTGACATGTTGGGTATCTATTTACTCGGCGTAACATCATCTTTCATATTTTACCAAATAATTGGGCTAACTTTACTGTTTTTGTTTTTTTAATTCATGAAACCATTTTTCCCCAAAAAAAGGCGTTTGAAAAATGTATTGCGCAAATACCGTTCAAGAAAAAAGTTGCAATGACCGTCATTTTATTCCCTAGGGTGTCTGCTAAAAAACATATATAATGTTTGGGTGTACTGAGCAATTTTCTAGCAAAAGAATGATGATTTGTACATGTAGGAGAGAAGTGCCAGAATAGGCCCCGTATTGAGGTGGTAAAAAAAGCCTGGTGTTAAAGTGGTTAATAAACGCTGATTGCGTGTTTTTTTTTTTTTTTTACCAAAAATATGTAGAATATCTATCGGCCTAAACTCAGGGGAAAAAAAAGTTTTTTTATATATTTTTTTGGGGGTATTTATTCTAGCAAAAAGTAAAAAAAAATCGCTTTTTTTTTTTTCAAAAATGTCGCTCTATTTTTGTTTATAGCGCAAACAATAAAAACCGCAGAGGTGATCAAATACCACCAAAAGAAAGCTCTATTTGTGGGAGAAAAAGGACGTCAATTTTGTTTGGGAGTTAGGTTGAAAAAAGACACACAGTCCATCCAGTTGAACCATAAAAAAATTAATAAAATAAAAAATATCGTACAATCCCATTATACCCAATTCTATACCCACAGTTGATCCAGAGGAAGGCAAACAACCCCAGCAGAGCATGATCCAATTTGCTACAGCAGGGGAAAAATAGGATTTTTTTACTCACCGTAAAATCCTTTTCTCTGAGTCCATGGACCGACACAGCTTCTCTATTGACCTAGTGGGTATTATCCATTAATTAGGAGTGACTAGACGGAAAACTTGCAAAAAGTGTTGCATCACACCTTCTACCGTACCGCGCAGGGGGCGGACCCTCAGTCTGCATCTCGCAGATCAGTTCGTCAAAAAACAGTACAAACTTAAAAGGAGGGGTGGGTGCTGTCGGTCCATGGACTCAGAGAAAAGGATTTTACGGTGAGTAAAAAATCCTATTAACTCTTTCTTCCATGGACCGACCACAGCTTCTCTATTGACATAGTGGGACGTCCCAAAGCAGTGTCAGAGAAAAAAATGAGGGGTGGTAACAGCATAAAAATAAACTTCACCCCAAACACAAAACCTCACTCCTCCAACAGATGAGTTGCAACTCTAAACGGCCGCCTGCAAAACCTTGCTGCCGAAAGAGGCATCCGAAGATGCACCCACATCAACTTTGTAGAATTTTGTGAAAGTGTGAGCGGACGACCAAGTCGCCGCTTTACATAATTGGGGAAACAGACGCTTGATGTCAGAAAACCCAAGAGGCACCTATTGCCCTGGTCGAATGTGCCGTGACAGGAAAGGGGGGGCGCTTGACCCTTTAAGGCGTAAGCCTGGATTACTATCTGTCGGATCCACATAGAGATGGTGGCCGACGAGACTGCTTGGCCCTTCTTGGGACCAGCCACCGAAACAAACAGTGAGTCTGACTTCCGGAACAGGAAAGTAGCAGATAGGTATCTAAGGAATGCAGCGCCGACTCCTTAGGATTCAACGGATGAGGACACAAGGATGCAAGTACAATGTCTTAGTTGAGATGAAAAGCCGAAACGACGGGGGTGTGGTTTTGAGATGGCAGAGTGAGGAGGAACACGCTGTAGCCCTCTGACTCTCCACCCGGACACCCAGCGAGGATAATGGCCGCATAGCCTCCTGTATAGCTCCATGTGTGTACGGCTCAGTAACCCAGCCTACCTGGGATGAAGAGGAGGGAGAGAGCAGCGAAAAAAACGGGGTCGCAGCCGGAGATTGAATCCTTCTTCCCCCGCACACGAGCCGCGCTTACCAGGCTACAAGCGGTGGAGTCACGTGGGGCAGCGAGCGGTGAGACAGAACAGTGTAAGCACCCAGAGAGACACCAGAACGAAGAGACATACGGTCCCGAAGCACTGGAGGAGTCGGCAGCATCGGCAGCAGCGACAGCACCCACCCCACAGGTGCAGGTACGGGGGTCTATGGAAGGGGGGAAGCAGAGTAGGCAAGGGGGGCAGGAGCATAGCCCCCAGGACAGGATGATACAGGGAACTCCTGACTTTGGTGTACTGGACCTTAGAGCTCTGCTGCAAGCCCTGCCAACGCGTGCAGACATAGAATCCCTCCCGACCCGCGCTGACATACAAACAATGATGTTACGTTTGGAAGAAATGCACCGAAAAGAGTGGGATCAAGTACATACTGAAGTGAAGCTTCTCTCAGAGAGATTGTCAGGGGAGGAGGGTCGGGTAACTACCCTAGAGAATCGGGTACAGCAACTGGAGCTGGGACAGGGTCTTAACTCATTACATGTTACCTCAATACAGCTGCAACTGGAGGAAATTGAGGACCGGGGACGTCGTTTGAACCTACGGTTTAGGGGGATCCCCGAGACAGTAGGGGGAGAGACATTACAGGCAACAGTCCTAGCAATATGTCAGCAGTTGGCTACCCCAGCGCCACCTCAAACATTGGAATTTGAGAGACTACACAGAGCCCTGGGACCCCCCTCAGTAAACATAGACAGACCAAGGGATGTTATAGGCCGTTTTCACCGATACGCACACAAGGAACTAATAAGTCGCATGGCCTGGGAAAAAGGTGAAATAGAACAAGAAGGATTTAGGGTAAAAATCCTGCCAGATCTTTCACGGGCTACATTGCAACGTAGGGCTATGCTACGCCCGCTCCTGGATAAAATTAAATCATTGGGGGGATCGTATAGATGGGGGTACCCCATTGCATTAATAGTGAAGAAAGACTCCCATACATTTACTTTGCGGCACCCGCGGGAATTATTAGACTTTTTTTCCTTCATGGAGATGGAAGCTATAGAGATCCCAAACTGGCTGCAGGAAATCCCAGGAACTGGGAGAAGAATGGAGACAATGAGGGATAGGAGACCCGAGGCTGTAAGGGGAAAGGGAGAAGGAAGCAAGAAACACTCTACTATCCCCCCTCCTCTAAAGAAGTGAAGATAGGAACAATGCTCTCTGTTTTTCTCCTCTCTAGCTCCTGACCCCCTAATAGTAACAATGGGGCTAGAATCAGAGGACCCCCCTGGTGGGAGATTCAACCTGGTCCACCAGCCCCCCTGGGAGAGGGGAGGGGGGAGTCCCCTCTCTTATTTTGTTTCCCCTTTATCTCCCCCTTGTCCCCCTTATGTGGGAGAATTCTACTTTCTGAACTTTTGGTGGGTCTTGCCTTGAAGAGGTATTCATATCCCTCTTTTTTTTTCTTTTTTTCGCCTTCTTTTTCTTTTTTTTTTTTTGGGGAGGATGTCTCCGTTTGCCCTCCCCCTCCCCCCTTTTTTTTCTTTTTTTCCTTTTTCTTTTTGAGAAAGACTCAAGAGGGAAAGGAACGGGTGTTTCAGGAGATGATCTAACTGACGGGAGACAGATATGGTCGGGGTGTAATTACATGCACCCCTTTTTCTATTTTTTTTTTTTTTTTTGGTCCCCCCCCTTCAGGATTTGGGGAACACGGAAATATGGGGGATTGCTATCGCTTTGTCCTCTGACCCCTTTTTTATATATATATTGGTAAATACGGGTGATAAATCCCTTTCTTTTTTTCTTCCCCCTCCCCTTTTTTTTTTCCTTTTAGGAGAAGGGGGAGGGGAAACTATTTATTTACTTATTTATTTACTTACTTATTTATTTATTTTTTTTGTGTGTTGTTGATTATTAGATGTGGGGGTAAAGGGGATAATGTTAAGGGTAATGGGAGAGGATGTGTTGCAGCGGAATATACTATAAGATGTAATGTATGATATATGTGAGTATCCTCTAAAATTATATACACATGTATACACATATTGGCCCCCTTCAAGACGGAGGGGTGCCCGTAGGAGGGAGGGAGGGATGGACTGGGGGGTTTCACCCCCTGCCCCCCCCCCCAATTTATTTACTGTTTCTATATAACACTGGAGATCACTGTGCTCCTTTTTTTTTTTTGTGTGTTGGGAAACAATTTTTTTTTTTTTTTTTCGGGGGTGAGGTTAGAAGGGGTTCAGAGGATATAATATATAAATGTATAAATAAGGTATAAATAATATGTGATGATATATGATGAAGGGAAGGGGGAGAAGGATGTGATTCGGTTTAATTCTGGAAAGGAGGGAATATGGGAAGGAGATATCAATAAGAGGGGAGGTTTAGAAATTTAGAAGAAATGAGAAGAAACTAATAGGAGTACTAGGTAAAAGTAACTAGATAGGGTTCCTTATAATTAAACAGAATGTCTTAGGGAAGGCAGAGGCCTGAATGGAAAAGAGGGAAGAAATTTCCAAGTGTGTGGGGTGTGAATGTTTTAGGTACTGTATAAGTGCCACACTTTTTTTTTTTCTCCCTAGTAGATTTAGGGATACACATATAGTCACGTACATATATAATAAAGGAAATAGGGGGGAGGTATTGGGTACTAAAGGAGTAGCTAGGAGTTAAACACAGAGACACAGGGAGGGATTAGGATAATAAGTGGGTAGATTGAGGGTAGATCGAGATAATATAGGAGGGAGGGGAGATAATAGGTAAGGGAGGGGGGGGGTAGAAAATAAGGGGTTAATGAGATGAAAGGGATATCTAGAGAGTAGGAGGAGGGGGGCACGTATATATCACATTACACTTGTACACAATAGGATAGAATAGAAGGTACACACACTTGGATACAACTGAGGAGGTTAATGGTTAGAATGAGAAAGGAACCCCAGGCAGGAATAGGAATAAGCTAGTACTCGGAAGATCTATCATTAGGAAAGGAAAATGAGAAGGGGGGGGTCGAGGGATTAGGATATAGGAAGCAAAGGGAAAACAAAACAGATGGAATGGGGGAATGGGGAGAAAGGAGGGAAAGTGGTCCTGGCTTATCTTATTTAAAATTAGTTATATCAAATTCCTAAAAAGTAAAATGTAACCTATGTAAGGGAATTTAAATTCTATATACAGTAAACACTAGCTGTTTAGATATATGGTTGATAATGGGGAAAAAGGGAAGAGGAAGGAAGGGAAGAGGGAGGAGAGAAAGGAAGAAAAAACTGGGATAAATTAGGATAAAACTGAATGATGGATGCCCCCTCGAAACTAGGATAATATAAAGTAAGGGGAGGGAAGAAGAGAGGGGAAGAAGGGAAAAAAATGGAGAGAGGAGCTGGAGTGAGATAGACGAAAGGGACGTCCGGGGTGGAGGGTTGGGGGTGCACCTCTGCTGTACCAACACAACACCCCAATTAGGCTTGCGCCCACGTGAACCGTAGGGTAAAGGTTCAGAAGTGGGTGCCTCCCTTTGGGGTGGGGGTAAGGGGGGAGGGGTTAGTTGAATATTCAGGGGGGGGGATTGGAAAGGGGGGGGGGTTTGCAATTTTTTTTTTTTTTTTTTTTTTTTTTTTTTTCTTCTCTCTCTCCGTGCTTCACCCTCTGAATCTACCGGGATGGAGGAAATAAGGATAACTACCATCAACGCTAAAGGACTTAACGTCCCAGAAAAGAGGAGAATGCTCCTGAGCGAGTTAAAACGAGCCCGCTCAGATGTAGCATTCGTGCAGGAGACACATTTCAAGATGGGCGGACTACCATACCTACAAAATAGGTTTTATCCATGTACATACCACGCATGTAGTCAGATATCAAAGTCAAAAGGGGTGTCAATCCTAATTCCCAATAGAATATCTTGGTCCCTGGTGGACAAAATAGTAGACGTAGAGGGTCGTTTCTTATTCTTAAAGGGACAGATTGGAAGTACAAAGGTGACACTGGCAACTGTTTACACACCAAATATACATCAAGACGCCTTCTTGAGCAAAACTTTGGATAAACTGGCGGGGTTTGCAGAAGGGAAGCTGATCCTAGGGGGAGATTTTAACATAACATTGGAACCTAAGGTTGACACATCAACGGGGACCTCATCCACACCAGGGGGGGTCCGGAAGAATATTCTGCAGAAGTTGCGGGACCTGCAGATGGTAGACGTTTGGAGATTACTACATGTAGGGGAAAGGGACTATACATTCTTCTCCAACCCTCACCAACTGTACTCCCGTATAGATCTCTTCATGGTGCCACACTATCTGTTGACGGCGGTGAAGGAAGTAAAAATTGAGAATATAACATGGTCAGATCACGCGCCAGTGACGCTACATATTGTGCTGTCTGACTCATCTACCGCACCGGAGTGGCGTTGGCGTCTGAACGAGAGCCTACTGCAGATCCCCGAAATTCGGGAAGATGTAGCAAAAGAAATGGAGGCATATTTCCTGACGAATGACACCCCGGGGAGTGACCCGGGAATGATATGGGAGGCGCATAAGGCAGTAATGAGAGGGGTATTAATAAAACATGGCTCCCGATTAAAAAAAGCACGAGAAAGAAAAATAGCTAAACTGTTAAGAGAAATCCAGGCACTAGAGGTACAACATAAGAAAATACAGATGCCGTCAGTGGGGATAGAACTGGCCCATTTGAGGAGACAACTGATAGAGCTACTTAGATACAAAGCAGAAGCGGCAATACAAATAGGGAAAAAGGTAACCTATGAACTTGGGGAAAAATGTAGTAAAATATTAGCAGGGAAACTTAGAGAGAAAGGGAAGACAGTATACGTACCCCATATAAAGGGAAAAAATGGACAACTGATTTCACTTCCTAAAAATATTGTCCAGAGATTTAGAGAATACTATTCATCCCTCTATAACCTGACCCCAACTCAGACGTCTCAGGCCACAATGGAAGAATACCTTCTATCAGCACATCTACCTTGTTTGCCACCAGCGGACCGTAATAAATTGGAGATACCTATCTCAGTGGGGGAACTAGAGACAGTGATAAAAACAGTTAAACGAGGGAGGGCACCGGGCCCAGATGGCTTTACTATCCAATACTACAAATATTTTCTCCCAATACTAGGGGTGTACATGACAAAGACATTCAATGGGATCGGCCGGGCCCCCGCACTGCCGCCGGATGCTCTTATGGCATATATTTCGGTTATTCCGAAAGAAGGGAAGGACCCGGCGGAGTGCGGGAGCTACCGCCCGATCTCATTGTTAAACACAGATTTAAAACTTTTCACTAAAATACTTGCCTCCCGTCTTCAGCCGCTTTTGAATCAAATGGTACATCAAGACCAGGTTGGGTTTATCCCAACCCGGGAGGCCAGGGACAATACCGTAAAAGTCCTCAATCTGGTACACCATGCTAACATATCAAAAACGCCCTGTATTTTTTTGAGTACCGATGCGGAGAAAGCGTTTGACAGGGTTAGTTGGCGATTTATGTTCGAAGTATTGAGGCAAATGGGATTGGGAGAACATATGCGGAGCTGGATAGCCGGGGTGTATGCTACACCCCAGGCCTCGGTAAAAGTGAATGGAGTCTATTCGGAGACATTTAAAATTTTAAATGGAACGCGCCAAGGGTGCCCTCTCTCTCCGTTGCTGTTTTCTCTCTCCCTGGAACCCCTACTGAATAGGATTCGGCAAAATTCAGATATTCAGGGTCTCCAAATAGGTGCCCAAGAATATAAAATATCTGCCTATGCAGATGATATGATGTTCTCCCTATCACAACCTCACATTTCACTGCCAAACCTGATGAAGGAAATAGAAGGATATGGGAGATTAGCAAATTTAAAAATTAATTACGCAAAATCGGAAGCGATGGGGGTAGCCCTCCCCCCAGAAGTCCAGCAAAACATACAACCCAATTTCAACTTTAAATGGGTAGGGTCGTCACTAAAATATCTACGAATAAATATACCATCAAGACTAGAGAAGGTTTTTGCTGCAAACTTCCCCTCACTATATAATGCAGTTAGCTCCCTATTAGACAAATGGAAACAAGGATTCCATTCATGGTTCGGCCGATGTAACGCCATCAAAATGAACATTCTGCCAAAATTCTTGTACCTATTCCAAGCTGTACCAATAGGAATTAATAGGGCCTACTTTCGGCAAGTAAATGCACTTTTCACTAAGTTTATATGGGCCAACAAGCGACCAAGGATTAGCAGAAGTCAAATGACCCTCCCCAAATGCCATGGGGGCTTAGCAGTCCCAGACGTGTCTAAATACCACCAAGCAGTCCATTTGGGAAGGGTCATAGACTGGTGCAGACATGTAGAATTCAAACTATGGATAAAACTGGAGCAAGAATTTAGCCAGGTGCCTTTGAGCAGGGCACTCTGGTGTTATTCAAGGTTACCTGACTCACTTAAAAAACACCCTTTGATAGGACCAACATTATCTATAGGGGCAAAAATATGTCTGAACCCTAAATACTCATCAAGACATTCCCCATTATATCCAATATTGGGAAACCCAAGCTTTGATCCAGGGATGGAGACAAGAGCATTTCGGAGACTTCGAGAGAAGGGCTATACTCAGGTATCGCATTTTATGCAATCCTAAACTTGGCCCACAATGGTAGACCTGACGAAATCAGGAGGTCAATTTGAAGTAGAACACTGGCAGGCAATACAACTTCGATACTACCTGGAGACATTGGGCCCAATGAGTAATTTTAAACGGGAACTAACTAGGTTTGAAACATACTGTGAGGAGAAGGAACCCACCAACCGAATAATATCTAAAATATATACGATGTTAATGACCCCACCAGAGAATTTTGAGCTGCCAGTATTTAGAAAATGGGAAAGGGACCTAAATAAGACCTTTACACCAGCTCAATACCAGAAGATAATATATTTGGCATTAAACTCATCAATATGCACTAAAATGCAAGAATTAAATTATAAACTACTGATGAGGTGGTATTATACACCATCAAAATTAGGCAGGTTCTACCCTGATGCATCAGATCAGTGCTGGCGATGTAAGGGGGAGCGGGGAACTTTGTTCCATATATATTGGACATGCCCTCAGATCAGACAATACTGGCTAGAGGTAGGAAGGATCGCTCAAAAAATTGAGCCTTACCCGGTGCCGGACGATCCGGGTTTTTTCCTATTGCATATAACGCAAATACCCACACAGACCTATAAAAAGTCAGTATTATGTCACTTGGTCAATGAGGCTAAGGCGTGTATAGCGAGATGCTGGAAAAGCTCTAGCCCTCCAACAATCGCAGAATGGCTCAACAGGGTCAGACAAGTGGGGGCGATAGAGGAGTTGGTGGCTTCGGCCCAAGACAGAAAAGAGCAACATATTAAAATCTGGTCAACATGGGAAAAATTTACGCAGACAGAAGAAGGGAAAAGATTAATGGGGAAGTAAGTTCGTCCACCTAGCCAGAGAAGTATTGAGGAGGTTATGGTTTACCTAACGGGGGAGGAGGTTGGGGTGAGGAGGGGAGAGAGAGATTTATTTAGTTATCTACTTATCTATTTAATTTTTTTTTTTTTTTTCTTTTCCTTTCTTTCTTTTTTGGGGTTTGATTTGGGAGGGAGGTAGAGGGGGAATGGATAAAAATGTAAGGGAGAAGAAAACAAGGGCGTGAGAATCAAAGACGTTTAATAGAGGAAAGGAACTTTATGTGTCCCTCCTGTCACGGGGAGACACGTGAAGGCCAAAAGGGAAGGGAACCCATTGACATTGAGGTTTAGAGGTGAGAGGATCTAATTAATGGAATGGGATGAGGAAAATAATATGAATAGAAATGTAATGGAAAATGTATAAACGATGTATTGTATGTATCCCTTTTTGAAATATAAATAAAGAATATTTAAAAAAGAAAAGCCGAAACGACTTTCGGAAGAAAGGAAGGCTGCGGCCGCAGCACCACCTTATCCATGTGGAAAATCAAATAGGGAGCCTTGCAGGACAAGGCTGCCAGCTCAGAGACTCGTCTAACTGACGTAACAGCCACCAAAAAGACCACTTTCTGAGAAAGTGTCAACAGGGGAATATCTCTAATATTCTCAAACGGTGCCTTCTGAAGCACCGAGAGGACCAGGTTCAAGTCCCACGGAGGTAGCGGGGGATGGACCGGAGGAGCCACATGTCGAACCCCCTGCACAAATGTATTCACGAGAGAGTGAGTCTCCAGGGGTCGCTGAAAAAAGACAGCCAGGGCAGATATCTGTCCCTTGATCGTACTTAAGGCAAGCCTTTGGTCCACCCCATGCTGTAAAAACAGCAGGATTCTGGAAACCAAATAAGTACGCGGATGTAGGGCTGGGCGATTTTCCCCCCAAAAAAAATCTGCGATTTTTTTTTTTTTTTTTTTTTTTTTTTTTTTTTTTTTTATAAAAAACTCTATTTACGATTTGATTCGATTTTTTTATTTTTATTATATTAAAGTGCATCAACAAACAAAATTGCAAAGGCAAACCCTTTCTCTAACTGCAAAGTCAGTGTGCAACAAACACACAATATATTCCAGCGCTCATGGAACATACATTATTAACTATTGAAAACTCTTGAAACTCTGTGTGTGATTCCTTCTGTCCCAGCCTTGCTGCGATCCTGGCTCTGCATCCTTTTGGGTTGGAGGGCCCTCCACACGCTGGTCTGCCTGTTGTCCATCATTCAAGGTACTGTGCTCACACGGAGATCATGCCACAGGCTTTGTTTTGACTTTTTTAACCCCTCCTTGCTCCACGGATGTCACTGCAAGTTTAACAAGTTTGTCACCACTGGCAACTGGAGAGTTAAGATTCATTTGCCCTCTGCACATTTGGGATTGGATCCCTCTCTTTATTGTGATAAATGGACTAAGCTTTTTTATCAATTCTTCAAGAGTTTTCAATAGTTAATAATGTATGTTCCATGAGCGCTGGATTATATTGTGTGCATGTTGTGTATTTTGTACGTCTGGGTACGGATTTTTTCTTGCTGCGCTGGATCCTATTTTTTTCCCCCTTTTGGATACTTTGTACTTCCCAAAATATTTGGGATTTTTTTCTTATTATTATTATTATCATCCATTATATTTTTTTCTTTATCCACCAATTTAGCGCTTGTGACCTTTTGTTGTTTTTTTGCAGTGTGCAACAAAGCTTGTTAAACATCCAAATTATTAATACTGTATTTGGATTTAGCTAATAAAACAACAAAAAATCCTGAGGTTACTTTTAGTTGAATTGAACTGTGTCCATGCCTCACTGTACCCTTGTCTCACTGTGCCCGTGTCTCACTGTGCCCATGCTTCAATCACTGTGCCCGTACCTGATGCAGATTTTCATGGTATACGGATTTTACTGCTACACCGGTGGCCATTCCAGTATTCAAAAGCCGCGCCTCCTCCTCGTCTGTGATAGGCGGAACACTCAATTTCCCAGCATTCAGTGTTCCGCCTATCATGGTCATCCTCATAACACAGATGAGGATGAGAGGATGTCCGTGAAAGGGTGAATACTGCCTGCTGTGAAATTGAGTGTTCCGCCTATCACAGACGACGAGGACTCGGGAGGCGCGGCTTTTGAACACTGCAATGGCCGCCGTCTGTCTGCATGACACGCTGATCAGGTAGGCAGAGGGCGGCTGCAGCGAGTAGATGTAATTGGGGTAACGCTGCCCAGTGCCATTCCGGATACGCCCCCTGCAGTCCTGCTACGGAAACTTTGAAGGGAAAAAAAAAATGAAAAAAAAAAATTTTTTTATTTTTTTTTTCTAAAAAAATAAAAATCTAAAAAAATCGATTTTCTTCAAAACTGAATCGATTTGAGCTCAAAACTCGATTCAAGATTAAAATCGATTTTTTTTCCCAGCCCTACGCGGATGCCATTTCATCACACATGGAGATGTAGGCCTTCCAAGTGCGGTGATAAACCTTCCTAGAGGACGGTTTCCGAGCACTTCTCATAGAGATTACTGAATCTGATAGGCCCGGTCTCTCAGTACCTGGTTCTCAACAGCCATGCCGTTTAAAGCCAGTGACGGTAAATCAGGATGGAGTATGGGACCTTGCGATAGCAGGTCCTTCCGTAGTGGTAGGCGCCAGGGGACGTCTGCTACCAGACGTACTAGATCTGCGTACCAAGGACGCTGAGGCCAATCTGGAGCGATTAGGATCATTTGAATCCCCTCTGCCTCCACTCTGCGGAGCAGAAGAGGAAGAAGCCTTAAGGGGAGGGAAGGCATAGATTAGCCTATACTGACCCCACAATGCCACCAACGCGTCCGTTGCGTCTGCCCATGGGTCTCTTGACTGGGCCACAAACCTCAATACCTTCCGATTGAGTCGGGAAGCCAGAAGATCTACGTCTGGTGTGCCCCATCTTTGGCAGAGGAGTTGGAACACCTCCGGGTATAAGGACCATTCTCCCTGGTCCAGCATCTGGCGGCTCAGGTAGTCTGCCTGCCAGTTTTCCACACCCGGAATGTACACGGCCGACAGTGCCGCTACGCTCCTCTCTGCCCACTTCAGGATGCGAGCGACCTCCGATGCTGTAGCTGAGCTTCTTGTTCCTCCTTGATGATTGACATATGCCACTGCTGTGGCGTTGTCTGACTGGATCCTGACTGGCTGCCCTTGTAGCCTCCTGAGACCATCTGAAGAGGCACAGCCTGATCGCCCGGATCTCCAGGACATTGATCGGCAGGCGGGATTTCTCTGGGGTCCAGCGACCTTGTGCCGACTGAACACCCCAGACTCCCCCCCCCCCCCCCCCCAACCTGTAAGACTGGCGTCCGTCGTGATCACTATCCAGTAAATGGGAAGAAATGACTTCCCGGCCAGAAGATCCGGTGCTGTTAGCTACCATACCAGGGATCTCCTGACTAGGTGGCTTACTCGGATTTGATAATCTAGAGATGATGGACATCTGTTCCATCTGGACAGAACTTCCTTCTGTAACACTCGAGTGTGGTATTGAGCATATGGGACTGCCTCGAAGGAGGCTACCATGAGGCCTAACACTCGCATGCAAAAACGGAGTGACGACCAATTCCTGGCAGTCAGCTGCCGTACTGCAGCCCGAAGGGTCTGCAACTTCTCCACAGGGAGGAATACCTTTGCCTCTGATGAATCCAGAATCAACCCCAGGTACACTAGGCGTTGAGTGGGCACCAATACTGACTTTTGCGTGTTTAGTATCCAACCACAGTCTCGAAGAGTCTGACAGGTAAAGGACACGCTTGCCTCTAATTCTGAGCTTGAAGGGGCATTCAGAAGCAGGTCGTCCAAACAGTCCACGATGGCGATACCCCGCTGTCTTAGAAGTGCCAGAATCGGAGCGAGCACCTTGGTGAACGTCCTGGGTGCTGAAGCAAGGCCAAACGGAAGAGGCCACAAACTGATAGTGGTTCTTCCTCATTGCAAATCGCAGAAACCTCTGGTGTCTGGAGTATATGGGGACATGCAGGTATGCGTCCTTGATGTCCAAGGAGGCCAGAAAGTCCCCCGGATGGAGCGCCGTGACTACAGAACGAACAGACTCCATCCGAAATCTTTGTACCTTCACAAAGCAATTGAGGGCCCTGAGATCCAAGATTGGACGAACCCCATCTTTCGGCACAATGAACAGATTTGAGTAAAAACCCTGACCCCTGTTCCTGTTCTGGAACTGGAATAACTACCCCACGTTCCAGCAGACCCTGGACCGGCCCATACAGGGCCTCCCGACGGGTCGGTAGTAGCTAGAGATTGGAGGTGACGAATCTGTCCTGTGGACAAGAGAAATTCTATCTTGTAGCCTGAGATTACTTCGCAAACCCACCTGTCGGAGACTAGAGCTGTCCACTGAGTCGCGAATTTGCAAAGACGTCCCCCCCTCACCCGAGAGCTGGGTGGGGGCGGACCTTCATGCGGATGCAGTTTTGTCCGCAGGCTTGTTGGGTCTGCGGGACCAAGGACGCTTTTGTCCCTGGGCAGGCGCCTTGTCGGCCTGGGGTCTTTTCCCTGTCGCCCTAGGGGGATGGAAAAATCGCTTGCGTGCAGTAAAGGAGGGCCCTTGGTGTGGTCCCTTGCTAGTTTGAGAAAGCAAAGTGCTTTTACCTCCTGTGGCATCCTTGATGATGTCATCCAGAGAGGCCCCAAAAAGTCTGTCTCCCTTTAAAAGGCAGATCCAACAGGGCTTTCTTGGAAGTCTGGTCCGCAGACCAGCTCTTCAGCCAGATCAGGCGGCGTATTGCTACTGCATAAACCGAAGCTTTTGACAGCAGTGGAATAGTATCCATGTCTGACTCGCATACAAACTTAAGGCCCTGGACCAACTGGTCGGCCAAAGTTATCTCATCAGTAGGAGCATCTCGCTCCTTTAACACCTGGAGTAGCAGTTTTGCCCATTCAGTAAGTGTCAGACACTAGGGCCCCCGCCAATGCCCGGGCGTACTGCCGAGCCTACCACTGAGTATAGGTAGCGAGCAAGTGCTTCAGCCTTCTTATCCACAGGGTCCTTGAAAACAGGAGCCCCTTCTACTGGAATTGTGGTAGCTCTATTAAGTCTGGACACCGGAGGGTCCACTATAGGGGGAGAGGTCCATTTCTTCCGGATACTCTCCTCAAAGGGGGTACCGTACCGCAAACCTCTTTGGGGCTGTAAAGACCCTCAGTGTGTTCTCCCATTCCTTGTATAAGAGTTTATCAAAATAAGACACACAAGGGAACACCTTAGCAGTGCGGGCAGGTTTACGAAACCCAAAGGGGACTGGAGTCTCTGCTGCTTCTGTAGTATTTTCCAACTTTAGCGTATCCCACACTGCAGTAGTAAGGTCAGATACCAAAGCCGTCTCGCGTAATGACCTGGACTTGGAGTCATCCTCACTGTCCGAACGGTCATGGTCTTCAGTCTCCGATGCGTCAGAATCTGGGCCATGAGCCGTAGCTGGACCTAGTTCTGTGTCACAAATATCCCCAGAAAATTGCAGGGGACGGGGGCGTTTACTACCCCCTGTATTCCCGTGTGCTGCTTCCACCCTGGCAGCAAAACGCCTCTAGATTGCTGACATAGCGTCCATAGACACCTCAGGGGCATCAGCTGCTAAATCTGGTGTTTCAGGGGAGAAGACATCTGGCTCAGATGCCCTGCTGACCACGCGCTGATACCCACAGGGCTCCAGGCAAGATATCAATAGGCCACCCTCCTGTGCTGCAGAGATGCTGGGTCACCCTGAGGACTCACCACCCTTGGATCGATACCGCTGTGCTGCTGTCCCACCGCTTCGGTGTCAGTCTGCTTCTTTCATCAGTGCTTCCTGTGTGAATTTCTCGTGCCAGTGTAATGCACCCTAGAGGTCGGAGACTCTCGCGAAATGGCCGCCAAACGTCTGTATGGAAGATAATGTGGGCTCTAAGAAAATGCCCGCCGAGCCGATGATAGAGGCCAAAGCAGCCGAAGACCACAAAGATGGCCGCCGAACGGCAATATATACATACAGCGTGGATCTTTACAAACATGGCCGCCGATCAGTCGATAGAGGCCAGAGGGTGTGGAACTACAAGAAAATGGCGCCGAAACCACAGGAAGATGGCCGCCGGGCAGTCACTAGAGGCCGAAACCCGGCATGGACCACCGCAAAATGGCCGCCGACAGCATGGAGGAGGAAGCACATACAGGTAATGACATTTCTTTTAAATGTTAGTTACAGCCAGCCCCGCTCCAGTGGAACCCCCTAGGTGACCGCCAGCAACCTTAGCTAGAAGCCCAGGGAGGATGGAAGGGCAAGGAGAGAGGGATAAAAATGGCCACAACCACTTGCTTGGTTTCTCCAGTAATGTCCAGCCAAATCACCCAGCCGAAGCAGGGGAGTTTACTTGCCTATCCTGCATGTATCACGCTGGAAGACATTCCAAACAGATCATCGTCCGCCCACGGAAGGTGACTGTTGGCCAGGCATACTGTGATTGGACCCAAGGGGACGATCATATGTATGCCCTGGAGTGCAACGCTCACCGGACAGGCTGCTGTGACTCGGCCGTAAGGTCAGCCGAAGCTTAACGGTCCGATGCAAGCCCTGGAGCGTAAGCTCACCGGCCACCAGTGGAGCGACGGGTATGTCGTGGAAAACACATCGCGTAGCTAGGGTCGGCACGCGCTCGATGGCCATAACTGGGGAGACTACAAGGATCGAGGATCCAGCCTGTCACTCAGTCGGCAGTTGATCGCAGGAAACAAAAAACCTAGAAAAAAATATTTTCCCCCCAGACTGATGGGCTCAAAGGGAGCCATGTCCTACTCCTTGCTAGACAGAAAAAAACTGATCTGCGAGATGCAGACTGAGGGGATATACCTAAAGGGTCCGCCCACTGGGCGGTACTGTAGAAGGTGTGATGCAACACTTTTTACAAGTTTTCTGCCTAGTCACTCCTAATTAACGGATAATACCCACTATGTCAATAGAGAAGCTGTGTCGGTCCATGGACAAAAGAGTAAAATTCCTTCCTGATTCCCCCCCCCCCCCCCCCCCCCAAGAGGCAATCGGATCTACCCTGGATCAACTTTACCTATAAATGTTAGTACTCAGTTATATATTTCTTAAAGCAATCTACTGAGCTGGCCAGAACCACCTCCTGGAGGAAGTCTGTTTAACATTTTCACAGCTCTTACTGTGAAGAAACCTTTCCGTATTTGGAGATGAAATCTTTTTTACTCTAGACGTAAAGAGTGCCCACTTGTCTTTTGTGTTGACCGTAAAGTGAATAACTCAACACCAAGTTCACTATATATTTGTACATGTTAATCATATCCCCCCTTATTCTCCTTCTCAAGAGTGAATAATTTCAGTTCCTCTAATCTTTCCTCATAGCTGAGCGCCTCCATGCCTCTTATCAGTTTGGTTGCCCTTCTTTGCACTTTCTCCAGTTCCCCGATATCCTTTTTGAGAACTGGTGCCCAAAACTGAACTGCATATTCCAGATGAGGTCTTACTGATGATTTGAACAGGGGCAAAATTCTCTCCCTCTCTCATGATAACCTTAGACCATTCAGAGTAAGAATCATTAACCACTACTCTCTGAATTCTGTCTTTTTAGTTTTCTATCCATTTACAAACTGATATTTCCAATACTGTAGACTTAACCTTACACATGAGCCGTGTGTGCGGAACTGTATCGAACGCTTTTGCAAAATCCAAGTATACCACGTCCACCGCCATCCTTCTGTCCAAAATGTTACTTTCCTCTTCATAAAAAGAAATCAGGTTTGTCTGACAACTTCTGTCTTTCATGAATCCATGCTGTCTGTTGCTTAAGGGCCAGTTCACACCAGACGCAGTTCCGTTCAGTTCCGTGTGCTTTTTTTCTGCACAAAATGCATGCACAGTATTTTCCATGTATTCCAATGGCTCTAGTTGGCTGTAGTTCACACCATGCAGTCAGTTTTTGGTCAGTTTCTGCACCGGAAACTGACTGTATGGTGTGAACTAGAGCCAACAAGAGCCATTGGAATACATGGAAAATACTGTGCATGCATTTTGTGCAGAAAAAAAGCATGGAAAACACTGTTCATGCATTTTTAGTGCAGAAAAAATGCGCACAAAACGGAACGGAACTGCGTCTGGTGTGAACTGGCCCTAAATAGTTTTTTCCCAGCAAGAACTCTTCTATGTGGTCTTTTATTATTCTCTCCAGTATCTTCCCAACTATAGAAGTTAAACTAACAGGTCTATAGTTACTTGTTAAAGACTTTGGTCGCTTTTTAAATATAGGCATCACATTGGCCCTGCGCCAATCCAGTGGTACTATTCCTGTCATTAATGAGTCCCTAAAAATGAGATACAATGGCTTTGAAATTACAGAGCTCAATTCTTTTAGGATCTGTGGGTGTATGCCATCTGGTCCAGGTGCTTTATCCACCTTTATTCTGTCTAAATATTTCTGTACCATATCACTTTTGAGCCATTGTGGATTTGGTTCTGTGAAACTACCACCCCCATTATGGACATGATCTTCCCCATGCTCCATTGTATACACAGAGCTGAAGAAACTATTTAATAAATTGGCCTTCTCTTTGTCCCCAGTCACCCACTCTAGATTATTTTGTAAAGGTCCTACATGCTAAGACCTGACCTTTTTTACTATTGATATATTTGAAGAATTTTTGGGGGGTTTGTCCTATCTTTTGCAATCTGTCGTTCGTTTAGAATTTTTACATCCTTGATTTCCTTTTTACATATCCTGTTATATTCTTTGTAACATTTAAACAACGCTAGTGTTCCTTCATTTTTATATTTTTTAAAAGCTCTTTTCCTATTGTTTATAGCTTTTTTTTAACTTTAACCGTGAGCCACATTGGTTTTATTTTTAGCCTTTTAAACTTCTTGCCCATGGGAATATACTTTGCAGTGAGGTCCCAACCGGTCTTTTTGAAGAATTCCCATTTCTGTTCTGTGTTGATCGATGCCAATATTCCCTCCCAGTCTAAGTCCTGGAGAGCAACCCTCATCCTTGGAAAATTTGCTTTCTTGAAATGAAGTGTTTCTCTTACCATCCATGGACTGACACGGTGTCTCTTTACACGTGGGTTATGTCCCTGCTTGCAGGAGAAGACCTAGGCAGAATGTGAAATGTTTTACATACATTCTAAAAGCCAGAGCTGAACAGCCCCACCCAGGGGGCGGTCCCTCCGGACATAACCCTCCCACTACAGTCAGCAGACTTCAGTTTTTTTTCTGCCTAGCAGAAGGAGAAGACGTGGCTCTTTCAGGAGCCAGTCTCCTGACCTATTTTTTATTCCTTTTGGAATTTTTTCCTATTTTTTTTCTTTTGAGATCTGGGCAACAGGTTGGGTACAAGATATCCTCGTAGTCTTCCCTGCCCGACCATCGAGCGTGCTGATCCTCGCCTTGTGTGCGTGAGACTCAGTTCACGACATGCCCCACGACTCCAGGGGTGGCCGGTGGGCTTCCAGCTCCGCGGTCCTCTCAAGATAGAACAGTCCAGCTGTATCTTTCGCGGTGGACCGGGCCGACAGCTACTCAGTACCGCACTGTGATAGTTCTGTCAGAAACACACCAGTGGGTCCCTCAGGGGACAGGTAAGTAGTCTCTCCTGGCTGCAGGTGAGTACATGCTGTGTGTTTCTTGTGTGGGGGATTTCCCTGTCTCCCCCTGTGTTTTTTAATGTCACTCTCTGTGCACTTCGCTGGCGCTGTACTGTGTGGGGTGCCTGGGGGCCATACTGTCCTGGGGGGGGGCTCATGCTGCTCTGCATTTCGCTGGGGCTGTTTATTTGAGAGTGAGGGGCCTGGGCGCCGTTCGGCGCCATGTTTGGTGACTGTGCTGTTTTTTAAAATTGGCGGCCATCTTGCCGTGGTCCGCCAGAGCACATTGCGGCGGCCATTTTCTTGTAGCCGCACCTTCTTCTAGCTCTAGTTTGGCCTCTAGTGCCGCTCAGGAACGGCGCGAATCTCCTCACAGTCTCTCTCCTCTCAGCTCACTCACGCTGAGCAGCGCGGCGCGGAGAGACAGGGCAGCGGAACCGAGCGGTCCTGGTCAGGTTGGTGGGTCCCCTGGGCATTCCCCTACTTCAGTCAGCACAGCCGGTGGGTGGTCTCAGAGGGGGACATTATGGAGTCAGAGTCACCAGCTTCCCCTAACATGCCGGAGGCAGCAGCCAGTGCTCCAGCACCTGCGGTCCCTATGGACCAGTTGTCGGCAGTCCTGGAATCATTTCTGACCAGGATGGAAGCTGTGTGTGAGCACAAGGGAGCAAAAAAGCGCCCTCTCCCCACTTTATTTCCACAAGGGGAGTGCTCTGATTCAGATATGGGCCTAGCTATTGCTGCTCAGGACCCTAGCTCTGAATATTTGAATGGTTTTGAACAGGACATTCCTTGTGAGGAAGACTCCAGTTCTGAGTCAGTAAATGACAGGGCGCTTGTTAGTGAACTCATTGATGCTGTGAGGGACACTCTCAAGCTAAATGCTGCGACTGCAGAACCTCAGGCGGATACAGTCTCCTTTGGTTCTTTTAAGACCAAGCCTTCTAAAAAGGTTTTTCCATATGTACCTTTCTTTGACCAGCTCATTGACCAGGTCTGGGAAAAGCCGCAGAAGACTTTCATGGTCCCGCGGCGTTTGTCTATTAGATACCCCTTTGAAGACGCCCTGCTTAAAAAGTGGGCTTCTCCCCCGGTGGTCGACCCTCCAGTCACCCGTTTAAACAAGGCCACCACTCTCCCGATGGAGGGGACTCCTGCGTTTAAGGACCCCACTGACAGGAGGTCAGAAGTGGTGAGTAGAGCCATGTTCGCCTTGTTGGGATCCGCCCTACGGCCAGTAGTAGCGGCGACCCTTGTGTCTCAGACACTCACGGAATGGGCAAAAATTTTGCACCAAACTGTGCAGGAGTATAACCTTCCTCCAGACACTATTGCTCTGGCCCACCAGATGGTGCAGGGTCTGATATATGTGTGCGACGCCACGTTGGACGCGGCCCCTTTAATATCCAGGGCCTCTGTCTCGGCGGTGGTATTGCGTCGTCTCATCTGGTTGAAATGCTGGTCTGCTGACCTAGCCTCTAAGAAGCTCCTGACGGATCTACCTTTTAAGGGTGGTAGACTTTTTGGTGCTGCTCTGGATGACATCATCAAGGATGTCACGGGAGGTAAAAGCACTCTCCTTCCTCAAACTATCAAGGGTATAGAGGCCCGAGGTAAACCGGGTCCTTCCTTTCCAGCAAAAAAGGGTTTTTTCCGTCCGTCAGAGTCCACGGGTAAGCCATCCCAGACTGACAACAGTGCGGCTGGCGGGCACAAGCCCCCCTGGGTGCGTAAGCCGAACAAGCCGGCTCCCAAGCCCGCCTCCGCGTGAAGTCTTGCCTCCGCCCGTCTCTGGGGTGGGGGGACGACTTCGCAGGTCACGAATCGGTGGTCCTCCCGAATCTCCGACTGGGGGGTGTGCGAGGTGGTCACCTCAGGATACAGGATAGTATTCCGATCCTGGACCCCAGACAGATTCTTTCCCTCAAATCTTCCTCTCCTTCCTACCTGTCGGGCAGCCCTCTTGGGGGCTGTACAGGATTTGATCAGGTCCGGAGTGATTGTGCCGGTTCCGTCACAGGAGAGTTTTCAGGGATTCTACTCATATCTGTTTGTCGTCCCAAAAATAGGACGTGGTTCGACCTATCCTGGACCTCGAGGCCCTGAATGCCTTCGAGAAGGTGCAGAAATTCCGCATGGAATCCATTCGCACGGTGATCGCTACACTCCACCAAAGGGATTTTCCTCTGGCGTCCTTGGATTTCAAGGACGCCTACTTGCATGTTCCGATCTGCGCAAGTCACCAGAAGTTTCTGCGCTTTGCGATCAGCGAAGTCCACTATCGATTGTGGCTCTTCCTTTTGGCCTAGCCTCGACACCAAGGGTGTTCACCAAGGTGCTTGCTCCGGTTCTAGCCTTCTGTTACAGCGAGGTATTGCTGTCGTGGGCTATCTGGACGATCTTCTGCTAAGAGCAGAAAGTGGATCAGACTTAGAGGAAAGGTGACTATCGTCAATTAGACCCTCAGGGACTCGGGTGGTTCCTGAACATTCAGGAGTCAGTCCTGGTCCCGACTCAGTGTCTGGAGTATCTAGTTCTGATTCTGGACTCCTTGGAGGCAAAGGTATCCTACCTCTGGAGAAGTTGCTGACACTTCAGTCTGCGGTGCGGGTGCTGACATCCCAAAAATGGTTGTCAATCCGTTTTTTGCATGAGAGTCCCGAGACTCGTGGTGGCCTCCTTCGCGGCTGTTCCGTATGCCCAATCTCACACCAGGGCATTGCAGAAGGAGATCTTGTCCACCTGGGACAAATCCCCGTTGTCCTTGGATCTTCAGATCCAGGTGATTCACCTGGTCAGGGTGCCCCTGGCATGGTGGTTGAGATCCTCGGCTCTTCGGTCCGGAAAGTCGTTCCCCTCCCATCCAATGGACGGTACTCACGACGGACACCAGCCTGACGGGCTGGGGTGGAGTCTGGGGAGTCCTGTCGGCTCAGGCCTTGGACTCCGGACGAGCCCGTTTTACCAATCACTGTTCTGGAAATACGGGCCATCGGACTGTGTCTCTCCTCAGGTCGGAGAGAGTACGGGGTCGCTCCATCAGGAGCCAGTCGGACACCGCCACGGCGGTGGCGTATGTAAACCATCAAGGGGGAACTCGGAGCTCAGCTGCGGCTTCCGAGGTAGTCCGTATCCTGAAGTGGGCCGGAAGAAACGTGCCGGCTCTGTAGGCCATTTTACATTCTGGGCATAGACAATGGGCAGGCGGACTATCTGAGTCGCCAATCGCCAGACACCGGACCAAGAAGAGTGGTCCTTGCATATTTCAACTCCTTTACCGATGGTGGGGCACGCCGGATGTGGACCTGATGGCCTCTCGACTCAATCGCAAGGGTCGAGGTTGTGGCCAGATCCAGGGATCCTTGGGCGATGCCTCGGATGCGTTGGTGGCCGCATAGGGTCCTTATCGCCTGATATAAAACTCTGGCGATCCTAATTGTTCCGGATTGGCCTCAGCATCACTGGTACGCTGATCTGGTACGTCTCGTCGCGGACGTTCCCTGGCGGTTGCCGATGAGGGAGGACCTTCAGTCTCAAGGTCCTATGTTTCATCCGGCTTACAGTCTCTGGCTTTAACGGCAGGGCTGTTCAAAGCCAGGTGTTGAGGGACCGAGGTCTCTCGGACTCTGTCATTTTGACCATGTTAAGGACACAGAAGTCTTGCTCCAGGCAGATCTATCACCGTGCCTGGAAAGCTTATATCGCCATGTGCGAATCGCTGGACTGGCGTCCTCGGACGTATTCCGTCCCCAGAATCCTGCGTCCTCTGCAGTGTGGAGTGACCCAAAAGCTTGCTTTGAGTACCATCAAGGATCAGATTTCGGCCTTGGCCGTCTTCTTTCAGCGACCTCTAGCGGGTCATTTTCTTGGTTAGCACCTTGTGTTGGGGGTTCGCCATGTGCTCCCTCCTGTCAAGCCTCCTCTCCCACCGTGGGATCTGAATTTGGTGCTCTCGGTCCTCCAGGAACCTCCTTTTGGGAATATCCGGGATATTCCCCTCTTGTCTTGTCTCAGAAGGTGGCCTTTTAGTGGCAATCACTTCTGTTTGACGAGTGTCTGAGTTGGCGGCTTTGTCCTGCAAGTCGCCATATTTAGTCATCCATAAGGATAAGGCGGTGTTGCATCCGCGACCTTCCTTTTTTGCCAAAGGTGGTGTCGACCTTTCACCTACATGAGGACATTGCCCTCCCGTCCTTGTGTCCTCACCCATCGCATCCCAGAGAGTTTGCGCTGCACATATTGGAGGTGGTACTAGCCTTACGGGTGTACCTGTCTGCTACTGCTTCTATTCGGAAGTCCGACTCGCTGTTTGTGACTGTCTCTGGTCCATAACAGGGCCAAGCGGTTTCGTCTGCCGTCATTTTTAGGGGAATCAGACAAACCGTCATTCAAGCCTATGCTCTCAAAGGGCGGGCGCCTCCCTTTCCGGTTACGGCGCATTCCACCAGGGCAATTGGTGCTTCCTGGGTTTCCCGACATCAAGCGTCGGGTGCACAAGTGTGCAAGGCGGCGACCTGGTCGTCTGTTCATGCCTTAAGTTTTATAAGGTTAATGTGGCTGCATCTTCGGATGCTTCCTTCGGCCGCAGGGTGCTGCAGGCCGCTGTTTAAAGTTGCGGCTCCTCCGTTGAGGAGCTCTGCCTTATTGGAGTGAAGTTTTGGTTTTTCCATTTATACTGCTCCCATCCCTCTTGACACTGCTTTGGGACATCCCACGTGTAAAGTGTAAAGAGACACCGTGTCAGTCCATGGATGGTAAGAGAAAATAGGATTTTTTGTACTCGCCGTAAAATCCTTTTCTCTGACATCCATGAACTGACACGGCACCCACCCTTCCTTTTAAGTTTGTACTGCTTTGTTAGAACTGAAGTCTGCTGACTGTAGTGGGAGGGTTATGTCCGGAGGGACCGCCCCCTGGGTGGGGCTGTTCAGCTCTGGCTTTTAGAATGTATGTATAACATTTCACATTCTCCCTAGGTCTTCTCCTGCAAGCAGGGACATAACCCACGTGTAAAGTGTAAAGAGACACCGTGTCAGTCCATGGATGTCAGAGAAAAGGATTTTACGGTGAGTACAAAAAATCCTATTTTTTTATCTTTCCTGTATGAATTTCTTGCTTACAGCTAACATCAAATGAAATCATGTTATGGTCACTGCTACTCAGGTGTTCCTTTTTATCTGAACATTAGTAATACGCGCTGCATGGTTTGAGATTACCCGGTCCAACAGAGCATCATTCCTAGTTGGGGCCTCAATAAACTGGACCATAAAATTGTCCTGCAATAGGTTTATAAATTTTTGCCCTTTTAACTGTCCCAGCAGTGCCATTACTCCAGTCAATTTCTGGGTAGTTAAAATCCCCCATTATTATCACCGTCCCAGCCCTTGCAGCCCTTTCCATCTGTGCAAGGAGCCGAGTCTCCACCTCCTCATTAACATTGGGTGGTCTATAACAAACTCCAATGATTAACTTTGAACTACGCACATCTATATGCAGTTCCACCCATAATGCTTCAGCCTCATCACACTCTCCATCAACCAGGTCCTCTTTCACGCTTGTTTTGAGATCACTTCTCTCATAGAGACAGACCCCGCCACCTTTCCTTTTTACCTTGTCTCTCCGAAAGAGTGCATAGCCAGGAATATTAATAGCCCAGTCATGTGAGGATTGAAGCCAAGTTTCAGCAATACCGATTACGTCATAGCTCTCCTCATGCACCAGAGCTACCAACTTGCCTATTTTGCTTGGCAGTCTTTGGCATTGATGAACAAAAAATTTAATGTATTACATTTTTCTCTGGTGTTTTTCATATCCTTTTTAATTGTCAGTTAAAGCGACGCAGTGCCGAATTGCAAAAAGAGGCCTGGTCCTTTTAGCTGCATATTGGTCTGGGGCTTAAGTGGTTAAGGTAAAGCCATAATGATCTAGTATGCATCGCTTACTAACTAGCACATTACAGTGGATCTAAAAAGTCTACACATCCCTGGTTAAAATGTCAGGTTTCTGTGATGTAAAACAATTTAGACAAAGCTAAATCATTTCAGAACTTTTTCCCCCTTTTTAATGTTGCCTATAGACTGTACAACTCGGTTGAACAACAAACTGAAATCTTTTAGGTGGAGGGAAGTAAAATTAAAAAATAAAATAATATGGTTGTATGAGTGCGCACACCCTTAAACTAATACTTTGTTGAAGCACCTTTTGATTTTATTACAGCTTGACTTGGCAATATTTGCCCACTCTTCTTTGCAAAAACACTCCAAATCTGTCAGATTGTGAGGGTATCTCCTGTGCACAGCCCTCTTCAGATCACCCCACAGATTTTTCTTTTCAAATTTTATACTTTATTTAGTCATAGAACATATTCCAAGATATACATCTGACAAAACATAACATCATCATTTAACGTCTCATTTTGAAGTATCTCATAATATCTGGAAATTAAAATTATACTTTATTGTCCCTTCTTCGAGAGTGTCGTCCGTTTCTCATTATTAATAGGTATATATTAACAGATGTCTATACATGTATATCTCTTCCTGATGCCTCCGGAGTGTAGTTGACAGTATCTGCCTATACCGCTCCTTCCCCAGTCCTGTCCCAGTCTATTTTTCTAACCCAAAACAAACCCAATCAAAAAAAAAAAAAGAGGAGCACAACACGCCGGAGAATAAGACTCTTAGAGCCCATTCACACAGGGGCAACTTTGGATCCGACTTCAAATCGCCCCAGGTCGCCCCTAGTCACGCTGGCTGAGGAAATCAATGTAAGTTAATGGAGCCGTCTTAATGCACACTACTGCAGTCGCTCCGACTTCAAAAAAGGTCCCTGTACTACTTCAATCTGACTTCTAGGCGACCTGTACCCATTGATTTCAATGGGAGTTGCCTCTGAAGTCGGATGACTGTCTTAACATAAGCAACTTTTCAGGAAGATAACATACATTTATCAGGCAAACCTCTCCCTCCCCCCTCCCCCCTCCCTCCCACGGAGCTAATTCTTGTTTTATTAGCCACTGGAATGTCTCCTGTCCTGCAGGCAACTTGGAGTTGCTTTGTAAGTTGCCTGGAGTTGTGCTGTGATTCATACTCAAGACGTGTCTGAGTTGCCTCATAAAATCGGGCTGGAAGTCGTGTTGCCCCTGTGTGAATGGAGTCTTAGGGATCCTCCTAATTATTGTCAGAGGGCTCTTCCTTCATCCGAGACTACAAAATCATTCCACGCTGACCAGATCTTGGAGTATAGTTCCTGTTGGTGTCGTGCCGATAGTACCAGATCTTCTAGTCTACTGATCTTTTACTTTACCTAGCCACATCCTTACTAGGGGTGTTGAAAATGATCGCTGCATCCCGATTATACCCTTCCCGATTCGGCATCGATGCGGTATTCAGCAATAATCGATTGTGAATGACGTCGTTCCGGCTCCTCCCGCTCCCCCCGCACAGCAGTGTCTTTGCTGGAATGACAAGCCGCCGATCGGCTGGCTTCGTCTGGCGCTGTTCCCTCCTCAATGGACAATTGGACAACCTAGCCTCAGAGTGCTGCCCCCACCCACCTGCCCCCCCCCCCCTCTTCTGGGATTTGTAGCTCTGGACCGTGACACTGGTTATCTCCCGGATGGGCGGCGCCGAGCCGCACGGGGAGCTAACACACAGATCACTGCACGGAGCTGACAGATCGCTGCAGCTGTTTTAACATCCGTTGGATGAGGCATAGAGTCGGCTTCAGGACACGAGCTGCGAGGAGAGGAGGGAGGGTGGGAGTGCTGAGGTGAGAGATAAGCCTGTCATGCTTGAAATATGGGTGAGTGTATAGAAGTGGCACATCCCCCCCCCACCCCCACCTGCTGCACCTATCCAGTGTGTGTACTGTGTGCCTAACACATTGGGGGCTGCACAAACTCTTTTATTGTCTAATTTCTTCCTGTAATTTCCGTATCATCTCTCCCCTCTGGAACGATCTACTGATCTGCAAGCAGTATATTTCTTGCTGATTGGAATGTCATCCTTTTTTTTTATTTTTGCAGTGATGTTGACCTGTTTACTATCCAAGTTGCTGCCAAAAGACTTAATGGATTTGTTAGTGATACTAAAGGGTATTTTTTCTTTAAAATAAAAAAAATCATACTCACCTGCTGATCTTCTGTATCATTTCCGCAGTCTCTGACCACCTCCTGTATTATGTCCGTATTCTCTGATCATCTCCTTTTATTATTCTCCTTTATTATGTCCGCAGTCTCTGATCACCTCCTGTATCATGTCCGCAGTCTCTGATCACCTCTTATATCATGTCCGCAGTCTCTGACCACCTCCTGTAGCATGTCCGCAGTCTCTGACCACCTCCTGTAGCATGTCCGCAGTCTCTGACCACCTCCTGTAGCATGTCCGCAGTCTCTGACCACCTCCTGTAGCATGTCCGCAGTCTCTGACCACCTCCTGTAGCATGTCCGCAGTCTCTGACCACCTCCTGTAGCATGTCCGCAGTCTCTGACCACCTCCTGTAGCATGTCCGCAGTCTCTGACCACCTCCTGTAGCATGTCCGCAGTCTCTGACCACCTCCTGTAGCATGTCCGCAGTCTCTGACCACCTCCTGTTAGCATGCCCGCAGTCTCTGACCATCTCCTGTAAGCATGCCCGCAGTCTCTGACCATCTCCTGTAAGCATGCCCGCAGTCTCTGACCATCTCCTGTAAGCATGCCCGCAGTCTCTGACCATCTCCTGTAAGCATGCCCGCAGTCTCTGACCATCTCCTGTAAGCATGCCCGCAGTCTCTGACCATCTCCTGTAAGCATGCCCGCAGTCTCTGACCATCTCCTGTAAGCATGCCCGCAGTCTCTGACCATCTCCTGTAAGCATGTCCGCAGTCTCTGACCACCTCCTGTAAGCATGTCCGCAGTCTCTGACCACCTCCTGTAGCATGTCCGCAGTCTCTGACCACCTCCTGTAGCATGTCCGCAGTCTCTGACCACCTCCTGTAGCATGTCCGCAGTCTCTGACCACCTTCTGTAGCATGTCCGCAGTCTCTGACCACCTCCTGTAGCATGTCCGCAGTCTCTGACCACCTCCTGTAAGCATGCCCGCAGTCTCTGACCATCTCCTCTGTATTTTGGGGGAGAGTTTGGAGCTCCTTTAAGTTGTTGTCTGCTGTGTTTAGACTATGCTACTTGCAGGGAGTGTTTTTATATATATATATATATATATATAAAAACCTCCTTGAATTTTTTTTTTTGATGGAAAATCATGCGCACTTGCGCTGTAATCGTGATGCATCGAATCGTTGACATAATCGTAATCGAATCACGAGGCCAATGAAGATGCGCACCTCTAATCCTTACTGTCGGTGACGGTGCTGATTTCCACCTCAGAGGGATGCAGGCCCTCGCCGCGTCCAAGAGGTGGCCAATGATAGATTCTTTATATGCTTTCTCTGATATATAAGATTTATGTAAGAGGCCGGATCCTCTGGTAGCGTATGGCCTGCAAACCTCTGAAGTGTGCGCCCCACCACCGTCCAAAAATGTTTTATTTTAGGGCAGGTCCAAAATATATGTAGAATAGTGCCTTTACTTCCTTGGCATCTCCAGCACAGATCCGAGCATTCAGGAAAGATTTTGTTCAGTTTTTCTGGAGTTTTATACCATCGGGTAAGGATCTCATAGTTGGTTTCTTGTGTTTTTGCACAAATCGATGATTTGTGTGTAAGCCTATAGATCTGCTGTCGTGTTATTAAGTTATGTACCTAGATCCTGTTCCCATTTCCAGAAAAATTCTGGGATATGATCTTCCTCGGGCATGATTAACAGTTTATAATTACCCAATAATGTATGAGATATTGCTTCCCTCTCATAACAATACCTCTCAAAGGTAGTAAGAGCTCTGGCAAACACTCTTGGTACCGGGAGAGTGTTAAAGTGTGTAATCTGAAGATGGCTCCAGAATCTTAAAGTGGTTGTAAACCCACTTTGTAAACAAACACCTACAGGTAAGCCTAGATTAAGGCTTACCTGTAGGTGCATGAAATATCTCCTTAACCTACACGGTTAAGGAGATATTTGCGTTTAAAACCGGCGCCGCTGACGTCATGCGCATTGGGTTAATCCCATTGACAAATTCCGCTAGGTCGCAGCATTCGACGACGTATCGAATTCGACAGCTCCTGCGCGCATGCACGGAGTCGCGTCTTCGCCGCTCCGGCCAATCACAGCGCCGGAGCGGCGCTTTGATTGGCTGGAGCGGCAATACCCGGAAGTAACCTTCCGGCTATCGCCGCAGCGATGAATGCGGCTGAAGAGGGAGATGAGGATGGCTTCGGGGGCCCCGATCTAAGGTAAGTGATGCATAATGAGCTATTATGCTAGTCATATTAGCTCTCATTATGCCTTTCTCTTACAGGTTAATAGAAAAAAATTTTGTGGGGGTTTACAACCACTTTAATTTGTTCATATCTGCTTGTGCCATTAACTTTGAGATTGTTATCCATCTACCTTCTTTTATGTAGGATGATGCTTGTGAGTATCCTGCATCTGATGGATGCTGAAAATAAGTATCTTTATATCCATTTTCAATTGAATTCAGGTCTGGGCTCTGGCTAGGCCATTGCAAAACTTTAATCTTCTGGTGAAGCCATTACATGCAGTCCCCGAGTTACGAACACAATAAGGACTGTAGGTTTGTTTTTAAGTCGAATTTGTTAGTAAGTCGCAACACTGCATTCGTAAGTGTAACTCCCGCCTGTGCATGGATGTGGGATGTTCTGGGTGCTTGTTATGTTATCTGGGACTCCTCTGGCTATGCAGTACATGTAGTACTGCAGTGTGGGATGTGTCCGGAGGTGCTTGGAGGTATCCAGGACCAGCGTGGAGCACAAGTGGCTGGCATTTGAGGCTGTTCGTAAGTAGCAGTCGTTCGTAATTTGGATGTTCGTAACTCGGGGACTGCCAGTACTTTGATTTGGATGTATGCTTTGGGTCGTTGTCATGCTGAAAGATGAAGTTCCTCTTTCATGTTCAGCTTTCTAGCAGAAGCCTGAAGGTTTTGTGCCATTATTGACTGGTATTTGGAGCTGTTCGTAATTCCCTCTACCTTGACTAAGGTCCCTGTTCCAGCTGAAGAAAAAACATCCCAGAGCATAATGCTGACACCACCACATGCTTCACTGTGGGTATGGTGTTCTTTTGGTGATGTGCAGTGTTTTGCGCCAAACATATCTTTTGAAATTATGGCCAAAAAGTTCAACCTTGGTTTCATCAGACCAGAACACATTTTCCCACGTGCTTTTGGAAGACTTCAGATGTGTTTTTGCAAAATTTAGCTCGGCTTGGATGTTTTTCTTTGTAAGAAAAAGGCTTCCATCTTGCCACTTTACCCTGTAGTCCAGACATATGAAGAATACGGGAGATTGTTGTCACATGTACCACACAGCCAGTATTTGCCAGATGTTTCTGCAGCTCCTTTAATGTTGCTGTAGGCCTCTTGGCAGCCTCCCTGACCAGTTTTCTTCTCATCAATTTTAGAGGGACGTTCAGTTCGTAATGTTACTGTTGTGCCATATTTTTCTACACTTGATGACTATCTTCACCGTGTTCCATGGTATATCTAATGCCTTGGAAATTCTTTTGTACCCTTCTCCTGACTGATACCTTTTAACAATGAGAGTAAGCTCTGCTGTATGGCTTTTGCTGTAGGATGTGACTAAGAAAATGTCAGGAAAGACCTACTAGAACAGCTGAACTTTATTTGGGGTTAATCGGCGGAGCTTTAAATTATGGCAGGTGTGTACAGACTCCTATTTAACATGAGTTTGAATGTGATTGCTTAAAGTGTTTAACCCAAAAAAATACAGATCCTGGTCCCTTAAAGCAGATTAAACAGCACAGTGCTTGTGCTGTGTAATCTGCCCCCTCATCTGTAAAAACCTCCCCCTGAACTTGCCACTTCCTGTATCCCCCCCCACTCTGCGCTGACCACGAAAATCAGGGCTGCTGAGCCTTGACCACCATGGTCTGCTTATGTCCCTCTGTCATTCGCAGCCCTGCTCTCTGCTATCCTCTCTCTCTCCCTCCTCTCTCTCTCCCTCCTCTCTCTCTCTCCCTCCTCTCTCTCTCTCCCCTCCTCTCTCTCTCCCCCTCCTCTCTCTCTCCCCCTCCTCTCTCTCTCCCCCCTCCTCTCTCTCTCCCCCTCCTCTCTCTCTCCCCCTCCTCTCTCTCTCCCCCTCCTCTCTCTCTCCCCCTCCTCTCTCTCTCCCCCTCCTCTCTCTCTCCCCCCTCCTCTCTCTCTCCCCCTCCTCTCTCTCTCTCTCTCTCTCCCTCCTCTCTCTCTCTCTCTCTCTCTCTCTCTCTCTCTCTCTCCCTCCTCTCTCTCTCTCTCTCTCTCTCTCTCTCTCCTCTCTGCCTGCTCCGTGCCTGTGTCCCCGCTGCCTCCATTAAAATAAAAACTGATAACTGCTCACTGCAAGACCCTCTATTAGAGCCTATTCTACCACACTGTGTAGTTCTTTATTAAAAATGAGGCTTGTAAATACCTGTTTAGCACGAACTTCAGGCCGGTCACATGACTCTCGGCCGGTTTCCAGGGCTACTGAAGGAGGGGCTGAGCGGCCATGTGATCTCCCCAGCTGACGTCAGAGGGAGATCTCAGTCCCTCCTGCAGTATCCATTCAGAGCTGTACAGTGGCCGCGAGTCATGTGACCAGCCTGAAGACCGCTCTAAACAGGTTTTTTCAAGGCGTGTGTGTGTGGTTTAAAAAATAAATAAAAAACTTACACAGTGTGCTATGCCAGGCTCTAATGGAGGGTCTGACATAGACCTAAATAAATGGCTTAAAAGAGACGTATGGGTTTACTTTTTTTTTTTTTTTTTATCATTATTATTATTCATACTTACCTCTGTGGATGGAGAATCAGACCGATGCTCCATCTGTCCCCCGCCGTCTCTGCGCTGAGAACCGAGCCACTGAACATCGCCAATAGCTCGGTTCTCACAGATCCCTGAGAGGAAAGCTGCTGACTGTCAGTCAGCGTCTTTCCTCTCTGCTTCTCCACTAGAGGTGCGCATCTTCACTGGCCTCACAATTCGATTACGATTATCAGGTCAACGATTCGATTCGATTCCGCGATGCATCACGATTACAGCGCAAGTGCGCATGGTTTTCATCAAAAGAATTAAAGCAGTCAGGAGAACTCCATTTTTTTTAAATTCTATCTGTTCTTTTAAAAAAAAGACAACACACCCTGCATGTAGCAAAGTCTAAACAAAGCAGACAACAACTTAAATGAGCTCCAGGCTCTCCTCCAAAATACTAGAGGATATGATCAGAGACTGCAGGAGATGGTCAGAGACTGCAGACAATAGTACAGGAGATGGTCAGAGAGACTGCGGATATGCTACATGAGATGGTCAGAGAGACTGCGGACATGCTACATGAGATGGTCAGAGAGACTGCGGACATGCTACATGAGATGGTCAGAGAGACTGCGGACATGCTACATGAGATGGTCAGAGAGACTGCGGACATGCTACATGAGATGGTCAGAGAGACTGCGGACATGCTACATGAGATGGTCAGAGAGACTGCGGACATGCTACATGAGATGGTCAGAGAGACTGCGGACATGCTACATGAGATGGTCAGAGAGACTGCGGACATGCTACATGAGATGGTCAGAGAGACTACGGACATGCTACATGAGATGGTCAGAGAGACTGCGGACATGCTACATGAGATGGTCAGAGAGACTGCGGACATGCTACATGAGATGGTCAGAGAGACTGCGGACATGCTACATGAGATGGTCAGAGAGACTGCGGACATGCTACAGAAGATGAGCAGGTAAGTATGATATCTTTTTTACTTTAAAGAAAAAATAATACCCTTTAGTATCACTTTAAGAAATCATTGAGTCTTGTGGCAGCAACTTCACGGCAAAAATAAAGTAAGAAATTCCAATCAGCAAGAAACATACTGCTTGCAGATCAGTAGATGGTTCCAGAGAGGAGAGATTATAGGAAAATCACAGGAAGAGATTAGACAATAAGATTTTGTGCAGCCCCCCAATGTTTTAGGCACACAGTGGATAGCTGCAGCAGGTGGGGGGATGTGCAACTTCTATACAACCGCACATAATATTAAAGCATGACAGGCTTATCTCTCTCACCTCCGGAGCACTCCCATCCCCCCTCCTCTCCTTGCAGCTCCTTTCCTAAAGCCGACTCTTTGCCTCATCCCACGGATGTTAAGACAGCTACAGCGATCTGTGTGTCTTGGCTCCGTGCAGCATGTGTGTGTCTCAGCTCCCTGCATTGATCTGTCTGTCGGCTTGGCTCGGCACCCACCCATCAGAGAGATGACCAGTGTGTCAGTGTCCAGAGAAGGGGGAGAGCGTGGGTGGGGGCAGCACTCTGAGGCTACAGTCAATTGAGGAGGGAACAGCACCAGGCGCAGCCAGCCGTACGGCGGCTTGTCCTTTCAGTAAAGACACTGCCGTGCGGGGGGAGGAGCCGGAATGACGTCACACATAATCGATTATTGCTGAATGCCGCATCGATGCCGAATCGGGAAGAGTCTAATCGTGATGCGGCGATCATTTTCAACACCCCTAGAAAATACACTATAAAGGTAAAGTGTGGTGTTGCGCTGTTCAAAATATATAATGCGTAAGGGGTAATATAGGAATATAATATATTATTAAATCCAAAAGTGCATAAAAGCTAATATGAATAAAATAAATACACAGAATAAATACTAGTAAAAAATTAATCCAATTAAGAATAAAAATATTACGTGAATATAGTGATGCAACTTGGGGTATACACATAAGCTTAAAACATAGGACCAAGTCGCAATGTGAACTGCCAAAGTGCAATGTGCAGACTGTCAATATGTCAATAAAGTGACAAAAAAACAACAATAAAGTGCAAAATAGAAATTAAATACATAAACGGCTGCAATGTGCAACAGCCGTTAATAGCACAGTTCCTGTGCAAGTGTCTGAAGCAATGTGCTAGAATGCATAAGTGTCCAATGTGAACTAAAGCAGCAACAGTTCAATGAATTCAAAAATGCATCCGCTGGTGGTGCTAGTAGTAACAGAAGTGCTCTCTTCAAAAATGAGTGTCCCGTTTTTCATGCAGGGTGGTATAGAGATAAATTTATCTCTTGTTCTGTGCAGCACACACTATGAAGTGAGGGTGACCTCTTACCTTGCGGTAGCAAGGTAACCGCATATGAAAGCAATGGGAATGTTGGTTCCTCACATGGGGTCCTGGGTCAGTCACTGGATCCTAAGTGCTGGGATATCTCTCAAATGGCACCAGGGTTTGCAAGAAGTAAAAGGAAACAAGGGATATTTCGATAGTGAAGTATGTAAAAACCAGCAGGGTACGTTTATTCGGCGCATATACTAGGTACTCACATTAACATTAAGTGCAAAAACGTATCTCATACGAGCGGCGAGCTCGTTGGCCTCCGTCCTGTCTCTATGCCTTTTCTGTCCCTGAAAATACACTATAGGTTGTCTTTAAGTGCTATTAGTCTTATATGTACAATTACATGTTCTCCTACCTGAATCAATAAATTTTGTGTGCTCTACTTTTTCTTATTGGTTTTCTTGTATCCGCTTCATATTTTCTTTTGGAGGACTTGAGTAGTGTTGCTTTATGGAGATGGCCTTAGATCCATTTGTACAAAGGAACGATGGTCTGCTTTGTCATAATGCATACCTGCATTCTCATTGCACAAAGCTGACGTGGAGGATATTGAATTAACAACTCCATTATATGTATCTGGCAGGTGATTTGCTACAAATCAGCCATACACTGCCTGACATGTAAAATCCCTAGGTCCCTTCCTTAGAAGTTCGAATCTGTGTGGTCTCTGATGACAGGCTAAACCCTGAGAGAGTTGCAGTATACTGCTTTTATACCTCAGCCTGAGGCTTTTTCTATTGCACTGTTTAAAGCTGTTAGTTTGGTGAACAAGTGCCGTTAGTATGTGTACAGTGAGGGTACTATAATCAATCCTCTGCCAAGCCCTTACCTGTTGCATGTAAACTCCTGTTAGTAGGTAAGGATTGATATTTGTTTATAGATTGCGACCTTCTGTGCTTCTTCTTTTGTATTTATTTTAATTTTTTATAGCTTCTGTTAATATATATTTAATATAGTTTATTCGCTGGTCATTGCGCTGTTCTTTATCAAAGCAGCAGTGCCTGGCATGATAGCTCTTGGCTTAGTGCCTATTTCAAAAAGTTGATGAAAGTTTTCAGCAACATAAACAGTAATCACTGTTATGTGTTTGTTTTCGTAAAAGATAAATTGAGCAGTATATGTGTGTGCATTTATACAAGGGGTTTAACTCTCCCTGTTGTAGAAAACTACAGTGTAAGGAGTGGGCTTTTCCATGTTCCATGGTTGTACGGGGCTGAGCTGGGATTTTCCACATGTATGAAAAGGCATTGATTAGTCTACAAAACGCGTCCAAATTCAGGTTTTCTGTAAATTGCTAATTGTGAAGAAAAGATGAGTTGATACAAATTTTGCAGGTAAAACCTTGAATGGTTTTGGTGGGGTCTTTGCTGTTACAAGAGGCAACTATGTTCAGTGAGGTACTGTAGTGTAGGGCCGAAACAACTAATCGATTAATCGACAACTAATCGATTATGAAATCGATTACAATTTTCATAATCGATTAATCGGCCAGTAACATTATGAGGTTAAAAATAAACTAACATTAACCCTTTATAGTACAAAAAGAGCAAATTGCTACTGTAAATATTACTTTCCCTGTCCCACAGTAAAAAATGAACCCCTTACAGTAGCGATTATTTGCTCTTTTTGTACTAATTTTAGTTTTTTTAACCCCATGTTACTAAACATCTCAGGCCTGGGTCACACCTGTGTGTTTTTTGGTGCTTTTTTGCAGAAACACACTACAGTTCATTTACATGGTTTCTATGGGACACCTTCACATTCATGATTTTTTCAGCTGCTGCGTATTTGGAAAGGGCAAGGACTTTTTTAACGCAAAACTGTGCTATTTTAGTTTTTTGGTTTAATATACTTCAATAGAGAAGCTGCAGAAAAGCATGTAATGTCTTTTTTCGGCAATTTGTGTTTTGTAATCTGCCCAACAACAAATTGGCCCAAAAAAATTTAATGCAAAATATTTTTTTTTTTTTTACGGTTATTAACCGATTAGTCGATTAATCGAAACAATAATCGGCCAACTAATCGATTATGAAAATAATCGCTAGTTGCAGCCCTACTGTAGTGTTAATGTATCACTTGATGGATGGTTGTTTTGGCTGCAATGGGGAATGCTGATAGAGGGACCATATGGAGGTGACCTATATTACTGTCTTTACAAAGCCTGGGCTTTATAGCGTTTCAGGACCATGGATGGAAAGATCTCCCTGTAGTGTCGGCTGAACCTTTGGTAATTTCAGAGTACACGACATAGAAGTGCTCTTTTGCTCCTCATCAATTTTGATATGGATAATAGTTTAAAGAGGGGGTGTTAATTGTTTATATTGCAGGTTTTCATGGAAAGTTGACCAGCTTTCACATCCATGCAGGTGGTGGAAATGGATTGTCTTATCATAGCATTTTAAAAACCTGTCTTAGGACTGATTCTACACTATAATGGTTCAACATGATAAATCAGTGTCTGGAAACTTTTTGGTTCAGGTATAGAGCAGAATGTTATTGTAGGATAAAGAGCATTTGATTTTGTATATCATTATAAATATAATTTAATATATTCGATTGGCCCGTTTGAGCAGCTGATTTTGTGGTAGTTCGCTATCCTCATAGTCTTCCCAGTCCGACCATCGAGCGTGCTGATCCTCGCTCTGCGTGAGATCAGTCCACGACATAGCCCGCGACTCCTGGGGTGGCCGGTGAGCTTTTTGCTCCAGGGTCCACGAATGTCTGAACAGTTTTGCTGTATCTTTCACGGTGGACCGGGCCGACAGCTACTCGGTACTGCACTGTGATAGGTCTGTCAGAAACATACTAGTGGGTCCTCGCTGGACGGGTAAGTACTGTTCCCCCTGCCTCAGCAGGTGAGTACATGCTGTGTGTTCCTATGGCAGGGGGGTTTCCCTGTCCCCCCTTGTTTTTTTGCTACTCTGTCACCTTCTCCTTCTCTGGCTATGCGCTGGCTGGGGGTGTCTGGGGGTCATTCTGCCCCGTGTGGGGATGCCTCTGGGTCAGCCTGGGCCTTGTGTTTTTTCGGCGCCGCTGGGCGCCATGTTTACTGTGTGTTTCTATTACTATTGTAAACCACATTGGCGGTCATTTTGCAGTGACCGCCCCATGGCGCACTTATAATAGCGGCGGCCATTTTGTTGTAGCCACGCGCTTTTTTTCTGCTAGTTTGGCCTCTACTGCTGACTGGGACGGCACAAATCTCAGTCACCTCGCGGTTCTCTCACTCTAGTAGCGGTGCACAGACAGCAGAGCTGAGCGGTCCTCTCTGGGTTGACGAGTCCCCTGGGTAACCCCCCATAGTCAGCGCAGCCAGAGGGTGGACTTTTCTCTTTCTTTGACAAAGTCTCAGAGGGTGCTGGTTATTAGGGAGTCAGTTTCACCTGCTTCCCCCTTAATGTCAGAGGCAACAGGCAGTGCTCCTGCACCTGCGGTTCCTATGCACCAGTTGTCGGCAGTCCTGGAATCATTTGTGGCCAGGATGGAAGCGGCGTGCGAGCGCAAGGGGGCTAAAAAGCGCCCTCTCCCCACACCATCTCCAGGGGAGTGCTCTGATTCAGAGATGGGCCTTGCTGCGGCACAGGACCCTAGCTCTGAATTTTTGGATATGTTTGACCACGACATTCCTTGTGAGGAAGACTCCTTATCTGGGTCAGTGCTAGGGGTGTCGAATTTAATCGCAGCATCGATGCACCGCAGTTCGGCCGTCCGCGATTCGGCATCGATGCTGCGACCACAAATAATCGATTATGGTGGGGGGTTAACTGCGCGCCGCACTGTGCCCTGCCTCTCTGAATGAACACCTAAGCAGCCGAAGGCGCTGTGCCCTGCCTCTGAGCCGTGGGCCTTAGCCGCGCTCTCCCACTGACGTCATCCCCAGCCGCGTCGCCGTCAGATGAGCTGCCTGCTACAGGAGAGGAGACATGTGGAGCGAGTGTCCCCGACTCCCGGTCTCCAGAGAGTTGTCCTCGGCTCTCTGTCACACAGGCTGCTGCGGGACACCTGAGCCAGCGTCCCGCGCTTGTCCTCACAACAGGCTGCTTCGGGCAGTGGGAGACCCGAGCGAGCCAGAATAATACTGGATGGCCGCGCTTGTTCTCCTCACAGGCTGCAGCAGGAAACCAGTGCATGCACACTGTCACCATCATCATCAGGTACAATACTGAAGTCACACTAATTATGGTTTATGTATGTCTAATTGTCTTAGTGATTGATTTACAGCTTCATTGATACCTTTTTTTTTTCTGTATGATTTATGATTTTGCTCATCACTGGCCCCACACATGCAGCCATGCATTGCATGTGTGTGGTCAGTGATGAGCAAAATCATAAATCATACAGAAAAAAGGGTATCAATGAAGCTGTGATGTAAATCAATCACTAAGACAATTAGACATACATAAACCATAATTAATTAAATGGCATACATTGTCGTTTGGGGGGATGTTATGGGGACATTGTCTGCTGTCTCTGACCCTCTCTTGTTTTATATCCGCAGTCTCTGACCCTCTCTTGTTTTATATCCGCAGTCTCTGACCCTCCCTTGTATCATATCCGCAGTCTCTGACCATCTCCTGCAGTAGGCCTGCAGTCTCTGACCATCTCCTGCAGTAGGCCTGCAGTCTCTGACCATCTCCTGCAGTAGGCCTGCAGTCTCTGACCATCTCCTGCAGTAGGCCTGCAGTCTCTGACCATCTCCTGCAGTAGGCCTGCAGTCTCTGACCATCTCCTGCAGTAGGCCTGCAGTCTCTGACCATCTCCTGCAGTAGGCCTGCAGTCTCTGACCATCTCCTGCAGTAGGCCTGCAGTCTCTGACCATCTCCTGCAGTAGGCCTGCAGTCTCTGACCATCTCCTGCAAGTAATTTGGGGGCAGTCTGGAGCTCTTCTTTAAGTTGTCTTCTGTGTTTACACTTTTCTACATGCAGGGAATGTTGTCTTTTTTTTTTAAAACTAAATTTTTTGGATGAAAACCGTACGCAGTAATCGTGATGCATCACGGAATCGAATCGTGGACAGGATAATCGTAATCGAATCATGAGGCCAGGGAAGATGCGCACCCCTAGTCAGTGCATGACAGAGTGCTTGTTGGTGAACTCATTGATGCTGTGGGGGACACTCTCAAGCTGGATGCTGCGGCTGAGGAACCTCTGGAGGAGGCAGTCTCCTTTAGTTCATTTAAAGCGCATCCTACCCTTCTTTGACAAATTCATAGACCAGGAATGGGAAAAACCGCAGAAGACCTTTGCGGTCTCGCGACGTTTGGCGGTTAGATACCCCTTTTGAGGAGAACCTAGTTAAGAAATGGGCCTCTCCTCCGGAGGTCGGAAGTGGTGAGCAGGGCCATGTTCACCATGCTGGGATCCGCGCTGCGTCCTATTGTAGTGGCGACCCTGGTGTCTCAGACACTCACGGAATGGGCGAAGGTTCTGCACCAGACTGTGCAGGAGCATAATCTTGCTCCAGGTTGCATTGCACTGGCCGACCAAATGGTACAGGGCCTGGTGTATGTGCGATGCCACTTTGGATGCTGCCCCCCCTAAGCCTCTGTGTCTGTGGTGGTTTTGCGTCGCCTGATCTGGTTAAAATGCTGGTCTGCTGACCTGGCCTCTAAGAAGCTCCTGATGGATTTGCCTTTCAAGGGGCGGAAGACTTTTTGGTGCTTCCCTGGATGAAATGATTAAAAATGTCACGGGGGGGGGGGTAAGAGCACCCTTCTTCCTCAGCCTACTAGGGCGAAGGAGCCGCGCTGTAAGCCGGGTCCTTCCTTTCCCACTCAGAAGAGTTTTTTTCGTCAGTCAGATCCCACGGAAAAATTCTCCCCGACTGACAAGGGTGCGGCTGGAGGACAGAAGCGTCCCTGGGTGCGTAAGCCGAACAAGCCGGCAAGTAAACCCGCCACCGCATGAAGTCTTGCCCCCGCCCGACTCTGGGGTGGGGAGACGACTTTTGCAGGTTCATGGATCGGTGGACCTCCCGGATCTCCGACCGGTGGATATGCGAAGTGGTCACCTCTGAGTTCAGGATAGAGTTCCTTTCCTGGCCACCAGTCAGGTTCTTTCCCTCAAATCTCTCTCCTTCCGGCGCATCGAGCTGCCCTATTGAGGGCAGTGCAAGACTTGCTGAGGTGCGGAGTGATTGTGCCGGTACCGTCAAGGGAGAGGTTTCAGGGATTTTATTCAAATCTGTTTGTGGTCCTAAAGAAGGACGGAGTCTGTCCAATTCTGGACCTCAAAGCCCTAAATGCCTTTGAAGGTTCGGAGATTCCGCATGGAATCCATTCGCTCTGTGATTGCTGCGCTTCACCTGGGGGATTTTCTGGCATCCTTGGCCATCAAGGACGCCTACTTGCATGTCCCAATCTGCGTGGGTCACCAGAAGTTTCTGCTTTTCGCGATGGGCGAAGACCACTATCGGTTTGTGGCTCTTCCCTTCGGTTTTGCGTCAGCACTGCGGGTTTTCACCAAGGTGCTTGCCCCAATTCAAGCTTTGCTGAGACAGCGAGGCATTGCTATCATGGGCTATCTAGACGATCTTCTGAGAGCAGACTCTGGCTCAGAATTAGAGGAAAATGTGCTGATAGCCAGTCAGGCCCTTCGGGAATTCGGCTGGCTGCTGAACGTTCAGAAGTCGGTCCTGATTCCGACTCAGCGTCTGGAGTACATAGGCTTGATCCTGGACTCCTCGGAGGTGAGGGTCTTTCTACCCTTGTAAAAATGACAGACTCTTCAATCTGTACGGGTTTTGACGTCCCGCAAATGGTCGTCACTCTGTTTTTGCATTAGGGTCCTGGGACTCATGGTGGCTTCCTTTGAGGCGGTGCCGTATGCCCAATTCCACACTCGAGTCTTACAAAGGAAGATCCTATCTTGCTGGAACAAGTCTCCATTATCACTGGATCATCAGGTCCAGGTGAGTCACCTGGTCAGGGCATCCCTGACGTGGTGGCTGAGATCCCTGGCCCGTCGGTCGGGGAAGTCGTTCCTTCCTGTAAAGTGGATTGTGATCACGACGGACGCCAGTCTTTCGAGCTGGGGCGGAGTCTGGGGAGTTCTGTCAGCCCAAGGGCTCTGGACTCCGGACGAATCACGTCTACCGATCAATGTCCTGGAACTCCGGGCAATCAGACTGTGCCTCTCCTCGTCAAGGAGACTGCAGAGACGCTCAGTCAGGATCCAGTTGGACAACGCCACGGCGGTGGCTTATGTCAACCATCGGGGGGGGGGGGACTCGGAGCCCAGCTGCGGCGTCTGAGGTCGCTCACATCCTAATGTGGGCGGAAAGAAGCGTGCCGGCTCTGTCGGCCGTTTACATTCCAGGAGTAGACAACTGACGGGCGGACTATCTGAGCCGTCAGATGTTGGACCAGGGGGAATGGTCCTTGCATCCGGAAGCATTTCACCTCCTTTGCCGGAGGTGGGGCATGCCGGATGTGGACCTATTGGCCTCTCGACTCAATCGCAAGGTGTCGAGATTCGTGGCCAGGTCCAGGGATCCCTGGGCAGACGCGTCAAACGCGCTTAGTGGCTCCGTGGGGTCGGTATCGGCTGACTTATGCCTATCCTCCACTGAAGTTGCGTCTTCGCCTTCTTCACAGGGTGGAGGCCGGGGGGATTCCGGTGATCCTTGTTGTGCCAGATTGGCCTCGGCGTCCTTGGTACGCCGATCTTGTGCGCCTAGTGGCGGACGTTCCATGGCAACTACCTGTGCGGGAGGACCTTCTGTCTCAAGGTCCCATTCTTCATCCTGCTTTACAGTTGCTGGCTTTAACGGCATGGCTATTGAAAGCCAGGTGCTGAGAGACCGGGGTCTCTCGGATTCGGTAATTTCGACCATGTTGAGGGTACGGAAAAATTCCTCCAGGAAGATATAGCACCGTACCCGGAGGGCCTACATCGCTATGTGCGAGAATCTGGATTGGCGTCCACGGACGTATTCCGTTCCCAGGATCCTGCTGTTCTTACAGCGTGGTGTGACCCAAAAGCTTGCTTTTAAGGGTCAGATTTCGGCCTTGGCCATTCTTACAACGGCCGCTAGCGGGCCATTCCTTGATTAGTACCTTCGTACAGGGGGTCCGCCATGTGCTCCCCCCTATTAAACCACCTCTTCCTCCTTGGGATTTGAACTTGGTGCTCTCGGTTCTTCAAGAACCTCCTTTTGAAAACATCAGAGAGATTCCTCTCAACTTTATCTCAGAAGGTGGCTTTTCTAGTAGCCATTACTTCTGTCAGAAGGGTTTCTGAATTGGCGGCCTTGTCTTGCATACCGCCATACTTGGTCCTCCATAAGGATAAGGCGGTGCTACGCCCGCAGCCTTCTTTTCTCCTGAAGGTGGTCTCGGCCTTCCACCTAAATGAGGACATTGTACTTCCGTCTTTATGTCCTCGTCCATCGCATCCCAGAGAGTTTGCGCTTCGCATTAGACGTGGTACGTGCTTTACGGGTGTACCTGTTTGCTACGGCTTCATTTAGGAAGTCTGGCTCGCTTTTTGTGTCGGCCCTGTTTTGGACCAGACACAAAGCGGTTTCGTCTGCCACCATTTCTAGGTAGATCAGACAGACTGTCATACAGGCCTACGCCCTTAAGGGGCGGGCGCGTCCCTTTCCGGTTATGGCGCATTCAACCAGGGCAATTGGTGCTTCCTGGGCTTTCCGACATCAAACGTCTGTTGCACAAGTGTGCAAGGCGGCGACCTGGTCGTCCGCACATACCTTTTCAAAGTTATATAGAAAAGGGGATCTGGTCTGATGCAACCACTCCAACACCTCCATCCCTAAACAATGAACAGAAAAGCAAAAAATGCATGTCGCCCTGGGACTTTGAGTGAGGTGAGAGAGTTGGGCACATGCTTACACAGATGCGTGATAAAAACAATTTATTAGTAACAGATGCTGTAGAAACAAAATGGAGCCAACAATGATTGTGCGTCACCTGGCATGGTAGCCAATGTAAAACATCATAAGTACAGATAATTGTGAATACATAGCAAATATAATACATCCTTGAACAATATGATGACGAATGATAGCTGAGCCAGTGGATACATGCACATAGACAAGGTTAGAAATATTGTTTAAAAATCATTATAAGAGCTTGTTGGGGAGAGTAAGGTCCTCAACGCATGCAGATATACAAAAACGCATCATTATGCCCTACGCGTTTCGCAAGATTCCACTCTTCCTCAGGGGCTGATGCATGGTAGTTGTATCAATGCCTTGGGTTGACTTGCCGATCGCTGGCTGCCGAGATGGAGGCATATGATATATCCAGCTCGGGAGCTGAGGGGACGAAACAATAGGGTACCATCCACGGGGAGGATTCGGATGAATAGCATGGTCTATGCCAGGGCTCGACAAACCCCGGGCGCCAGGCCGCCATTGCGACTAGAATTAGCGACCTGGCGCAGCACAGCTGGGGAATCCTGTCTCTCCGTGCCCCCCTCCGCGCCGCGGCATCGCGTCGCGCCGGCCGGTATTTGAGGCCGCGGCTTTGCGGCCTTCTGCGGGCCTATGCTTCCTTCTGTGATCTAGCGCCATCTTGTGGTGGCCGTTGGTATGACAAGACAAACAGCAATGCTAATGGAGTTTCCCTGTCTGTTTTCACTGCCATCTCCTTCCCTCTAATTAGAACCCCCAAACATTATATATATTTTTTATTCTGTGAAAAAAAATGGTATAAAAAAGCTATGCCCTTCCCATATATACCACCACTGTGCTTATGGGTTAAATAAACCTAAACTAAATATAAAGCAGCCACTTTAAATAAATAAATAAATATAAACAAAATAGTGTAAAATCAAAAAGACCCCACACAGCGGTGCTAGAGAGCAGTATCTCCCCCCCCCCCCCCTTTTTTATGTCCCTAATCACTGGACTGAGGTAAAGATATTGTTCAAAAAAAAATATTATATATAAACACCCTGTGACATAAGTGAATAATGTGCACAAGTGTAATAGTCCACACAAATTAAATCCAAATGCGTGAAAAAAATCTTCTTCCAGTCCTCCACCACACACAGTGTTCAGTGTTTTGTGATCCCTCTCCCATCAAATGGACACTCACCAAAGTAAGTTGCCTCACACTCTCGTGTTTGGCATAAAAACGTGTACAAAAATCTCACAAAGCCGTGCAAACGATTCTCCAGATTCAAATCAGGTGTTTTTAAGGGATTAATCCATATGCAAATATAAAGAAAGCTCCAAATAGTGTGATAACGTAAAATCAGTTTAATTACACACCAAACACACACTCCAAATATTGCAATCACCTAAAACAGAACTCAAATAGGCGTATTTAAAACCACTGCAGATCCAAAAAAACAATGCACCGAACAGCGAGTGTATAGGTCACGGCGGACCCTCAATAATCACAGTGAGATCTCGCCACCTTCCTGCTGCCACTCACTAATCCTTCGCTGCTCAGTTCGATCCTGTGACATCGAATAATCTGTCAGACGGTTAGCGCATAGCCACGCCCCGACATGTTTAGTCGAATAGACTTATTCACGCATTTGGATTTAATTTGTGTGGACTTTATTACACGTGTGCACATTATTCACTTATGTCACAGGGTGTTTATATATAATAATTTTTTTGAACAATATCTTTACCTCAGTCCAGTGATTACGGACATAAAAAAGGGGGGGAGGATGCTGCTCTCTAGCGCCGCTGTGTGGGGTCTTTTTGATTTTACACTATTTTGTTTATATTTTTTATTCTAACACCCTAGAGAATAAAATGGCGGTCGTTGCAATACTTTCTGTCACACCGTATTTGCGCAGCGGTCTTACAAGCGCACTTTTTTGGGAAAAAATCCACTTTTTGGGGAAAAAATCCACTTTTTTTTAATAAAAAAATAAGACAGTAAAGTTAGCCCATTTTTTTTTTTAATATTGTGAAAGATAATGTTACGCTGAGTAAATTGATACCCAACATGTCACGCTTCAAAATTGCGTCCGCTCGTGGAATGGCGACTAACTTTTACCCTTTAAAATCTCCATAGGCAACGTTTAAAAAATTCTACAGGTTGCATGTTTTGAGTTACAGAGGAGGTCTAGGGCTAGAATTATTTCTCTCGATCTACCGATCGCGGCGATACCTCACGTGTGGTTTGAACACTGCTTTCATATGCGGGCGCTACTCACGTATGCGTTTGCTTCTGCGTGCGAGCTCGGCGGGACGGGGTGCGTTCCTGGCTCCTAACTTTTTTAGCTGGCTCCTAGATTCCAAGCAAATTTGTCAAGCCCTGGTCTATGCGGAGGTGTCTGACCAGTGGTCACAGAAAGCCCACCTTGGAAAAGTCTGTAAAAACTTGGGGAGATACATGGACTTCCAATCATGGTTGCTGCCTTCACTTCACTGTGAACCTCACCCCAGACCACCGGACCACAATGACGTTGATATAAGGTTGATGTGGCTGCATCTTCTGATGCTTCCTTCGGCCGCAAGGTTTTGCAGGTGGCTGTTTAATGTTCCACCTCCTCCGTTGAGGAGCTCTGCTTGTTTGTGGTGAAGTTTTTTTTTCTTTCCTTGATACTGTTCCCATCCCTCGTTCTTTGACACTGCTTTGGGACGTCCCACTTTGTCAAGTTTGAAGATGCTGTGTCAGTCCATGGATAGTAAGTGAAAATAGGATTTTTCTTTTCCGTACATCACGGGACACAGAGCGACTTAGTCATTACTAATGGGTTATATAGATACCTTCAGGTGCTGGCACTGGCAACTTCCAAAACCGGAAGTACCCTCCCCTATATAAGCCCCTCCCATCCGGGAGCACCTCAGTTTTTTGCCAGTGTCTAAGGTGTTGGCCAAAGAGCAACATGTGTTTTCACTGGGCTTGCGTACAGGTTCTTTTACGGGCCTTAGTAAGCTGTTCCGGATCCGACCAAAAAAGCTTCATAGCTAAACGGTCGGTACCCGGGCCTTGCAGCAGAAGAGCAAGGTTTTGCCTGTAATGCCTCTCTTAGGAGGGCTGGACCCTGGGATCCAGAGCTCTGGTCATACCCACGACCAAGATGTTGTCTGTGCAGGGTGCTATACAGGTCCAGGGGAGTGGAATCCTTGGGAAACCGGTCCCTGAAGGTTTAATTACAATGCCTGCCGTGATAGGTGAAGTTTGGGCTTCTGTGGACCAAACAAAGTCCTGCGGTGGGGAACAGGTAAGTAGGGGCCCCCAGGAACTTTGTTCTATTGGGGGACCCCCAAGCCTAATTTGTCTTTCTGTCTGTTAGCTAACGGTATTCCCGCTAATAACTGTGTATGCCTGTAACTACTGGAAAATGTAAAATTTTAATAGTAGTCAAGAAAAAAAAAATAATAATAAAAAGGGAGACCGCGGTACCTGTGTTAAACCACTAGAGGCCGCTGTGGTCCATTTTTCTTGTCATAGGGATCTTTGGCTTTTTTAAGTCAAAAGATCCAGGCAGTTGGTAAGTTTCTCTGTGGGAATCCACTTCCTCTGCCCTGTTGCTGCGCTCATCCACCGCACAGGCCCTCCGGCAAAAAAAAGCCCTGGCTCCTAGTCCCTGCTTGATTTAAAAAAAGAGCGCCAAAGGCGGCCGCGTGCCTCCTATGAAGGAAGAGGGGCAGGGCGGGTGGATGACGCTCGATGCGCGCCGCGGCGCTTCTGCGCATGTGCAGGCGTCCCCGCATGGATAAAAGACACAGTACAAGTGTCAGCTGGATGCAAACAGAGCTAGCAACAAAACGGTGGCATGCAGGCATCCCCATAGAAAGGCACTTTAGTGAACACCAGCTGGTATATAGCAGCAACTGTGTTAGACTATTACCAGCAAAATTGGTGTATGACGACGGGAATACCTCAGCTTTGTGCTTAAAGGATATGTCGTCCAGACGCTCCGGAAATAAGTCTTCCAGGAAGCCAAAGGGGTCTCCATCGGGCTCTGAGGATTTTGGGCATGCTTGTATTGCACCAATCTCCCCTGAAAATTCAGAGGTCAGTAGCCGTAGGAACCCCGCAGGAGTACCTGGTGCTGCGGCTGTCCCCAGTCCACCTGCTCCTGGTATATATAACAGAGGAGGTTTTATCCTCAACTCTGGGAGGATTGGAAGAGAGATTAACAGCATTGATCGCTGCTTCCCTGTCACAGGGAAAGCGCGTCCGACCTCCGTCTCCTCCTTCAGAGTACCTGTTAGTGGAGGAACAGCCCCACACAGAGATCGACCTACCTGAAGGGGATCAGGATGAGGTTGATTCGGTTATAGAGGAATCAACAGTGGAAGAACCTTTCTCAGCATCTCAGGCTGAAAGATTATGGGTTCAGTCTCTGACTAACATGGTCCGATCAGCATTTAAAATGCCTCTGGCGGAACCATCAACCACTACGGTTTCCTCGCTGGGGTCGCTGAAAGCTCCCCAGGCTGTCTGTTCCTTCCCAATCCACCCTTTATTGGAAGGGCTTATTTACCAGGATTGGGAGCATCCTGATAAAATATTTACTCCCCCTAAGAGATTTCCAGTGATCTATCCCATGGAGGATAAGTTCATAAAAAAATGGAGGGTCCCTACAGTGGACGCAGCCATCTCTTGTGTGAATAAATCACTGACATGTCCAGTAGATAATGTTCCAATGTTCAAAGACCCAATAGATAAAAAATTGGAGTCTTTACTAAAATCTGCTTTCTCTACAGCAAGCATGGTGACACAACCTGCAGTAGCAGCGATTGGAGTCTGCCAAGCAGTGAAAGATCAGTTGAAACAAGTCTTAAGGGACTTACCAGATCAGCAGGCTCTTGCCCTAGCTGACCTACCTAGAGCCTTGTGTTTTGCGGTGGACGCCATAAAGGATACAATCCAACAGGCCTCCTGCTTTACGCTGTCTGTAGTACATATGCGTAGGCTTCTATGGCTCAAAAACTGGTCTGCTGAAGCTCCCTGTAAGAAATTTCTGATTAGCTTCCCATTTCATGGAGAACGCTTATTTGGAGAAGATCTGGACAAGTATATCCAGAAAATTTCTGCCGGTAAAAGTACATTCTTGCCGGTTAAGAACAAGAGTAGAAGTCCTTCTTTTAAGAGGCCTACTTCTCCAGTCCCTGGCACATCGGCTGTGAAACAGTTCCGACGGCCTCCGCGGTCAAATTCAGGGGGCAGAAATCAGGGACAATCACAGGGTAACAAGAAACCCTGGGTCAAGAGAGGTACAAAACCTCCCCCCAAGTCATGAAGGGTTGCCCCCACTCAATCGGGTGGGGGGAAGACTTCAGTTGTTCAGAGACCTGGCGGGACACCATCAGAGACAGATGGGTGATCTCCGCAGTAAGTCTGGGATACAAGCTGGAGTTAAAAGACACTCCTCCTGCCCATTTTATGAGGTCAAACGTGCCAAGCGATCCCCAGAAGAGAGGATCCCTCCTTCTGGCACTAGAACAACTATTGCTCCAAGGTGTAATCATGAAGGTTCCCTTGGAAGAAAGCGGGTTCGGGTTTTACTCGAACCTCTTCACAGTCCCCAAACCAAATGGGGACGTGAGGCCCATATTAAATCTAAAAGGGCTAAACAAGTTCCTAAATATCAGGACTTTTCGGATGGAGTCGATCCGATCGGTGGCCACCGCCCTACAAGGGCAGGAATGGTTAGCCTCGATCGACATAAGGGATGCTTATCTGCATATTCCCATCTTTCCGGCCCACCAGAAATTTCTACGCTTTGCAGTAGAAGGGCGCCATTTTCAGTTCAGAGCCTTACCTTTCGGTCTGGCCACAGCACCACGAGTGTTCACAAAAATTCTGGCCCCACTATTGGCCAATCTAAGAACACAAGGTGTAACGATAATGGCATATCTAGACGACTTGTTGCTGATAGACCACTCAGTGAAAAAACTAGAAGTGGTCGTTCACAAGACAATCAAGTATCTGGAATCTCACGGTTGGATTATCAACCGAGACCAGTCAAAAGTCTGGAATACTTGGGGCTAAGGCTGGATTCAAATCAGAGAAAGATTTTCTTACCTCCAGAGAAGGTGTCGTCTTTGTAAGATTTGACCCACTTAGTGGGTACAAAAAGAAAACCATCCATACGCCTGTGCATGAGGCTGCTGGGAAAAATGGTGGCTTCATTCGAAGCAGTACCCTACGGTCAATTCCATTCAAGGAACTTGCAGAGGGCCATACAAAAAAGTTCAGGCTTTAGACTTACCAATGTCCCTGTCCCCTTCCGTTCGCAAGAGCCTCCATTGGTGGTTGGTGCCCCAGAATCTGGAAAAAGGGAAACCCTTCAGTCCGGTTTCTTGGAAGGTGGTCACTACAGATGCCAGCCTCATAGGCTGGGGGGCAGTACTGGAGCAATGGTCTCTCCAGGGCAAGTGGTCAGAAGCAGAGAAGGCCCTGCCCATCAATCTCTTAGAGATACGAGCAGCCCGGTATGCCCTAGTAGCATGGACATCCAAACTCCAAGGGTCCCCTGTCAGAATTCAATCAGACAATGCCACAGCAGTGGCATATATCAATCACCAGGGTGGCATCAGGAGTCGTGCAGCCCAGAGGGAAGCGAATTGCATCCTGGAATGGGCAGAAAGATATGTCCCAGCCATATCCGCGGTTTTCATCCCAGGAGTGGAGACTTGGAAAGCGGACTTTTTAAGTCGCCAGCAATTATGCCCGGGGGAATGGTCTCTTCACCCCGAGGTTTTCCAGGCAATATGCCAGCGGTGGGGAACACCGGATGTAGATCTGCTAGCATCCAGATTCAACGCAAAGGTGGACAGATTTGTGTCTCGCACAAGGGATCCCCTAGCTTGCGGCTCGGATGCCCTAGTGTTCCCTTGGGATCAGTTCAAGCTGATATATGCATTCCCACCGCTACAATTGTTACCGCGATTAATCCGCAGAATCCGGGTAGAAAAGAAACCGGTGATTCTGGTGGCTCCAGCGTGGCCCTGAAGGGCATGGTACGCGGAGATTGTAAAAATGTCAGTGGGGAGTCCTTGGACCCTCCCACATCGTCCGGACCTGCTTTCGCAGGGACCGATATACCACCCTTCCTTACCAGCCCTAGGTTTGACGGCCTGGCTATTGAAGCCCACATTCTAAAAAAGAGAGGTCTCTCTAATCCTGTGGTATCTACCATGATCAATGCCAGGAAGCCGGTATCCAGGCAGATCTATTATAGGGTCTGGAAGGCGTACATCGCGTGGTGTGAGGCCAAGAAATGGCATCCACGTAAGTACTTAATAGGTAGGATTCTGGACTTCCTACAGTGGGCTGTGGATAGGAAGCTGGCCTTGAGTACTATCAAGGGTCAGATTTCGGCCTTGTCAATATTTTTTCAAAGGCCCTTGGCTTCGCATTCACTAGTCAAAGCTTTCATACAAGGAGTGATGCGTATTAGCCCTCCGGTTAGTATTCCCATATGTCCATGGGACTTAAACCTGGTTCTGTCGGTTCTACAGAAACAACCATTTGAACCATTGCAGCACATTTCCTTGGTTCTTCTCACCAGGAAATTGATTTTCTTAGTAGCCATTTGTTCGGCTAAAAGAGTATCGGAATTAGCCGCCTTGTCCTGTAAGGAGCCATATCTGGTTGTCCATAAGGACATAGTAGTATTACGTCCTCATCCAGCCTTTCTTCCTAAGGTGGTATCGAGGTTTAATTTAACCAAGATGTGGTTCTTCCTTCCTTTTTCCCCAAACCTAGTTCGGTAGAGGAAAAGTTATTGCATTCTTTGGATGTAGTAAGAGCAGTTAAAGCTTATCTAAAAGCCACTGCTCAGATTCGTAGAACGGATACTTTGTTTGTTCTGCCGGAAGGCCCCAGAAAGGGTCAGGCGGCATCAAAATCTACTTTAGCCAATTGGATTCGACAGGTCATAATACAAGCCTATGGCTTGAGAAGGAGACCGCCTCCGTTGAAAGTTAGGGCGCACTCCACAAGAGCAGTTGGAACTTCATGGGCAGTGCATCACCAGGCCTCCCTGGCTCAAGTCTGTAAGGCCGCAACATGGTCTTCAGTACACACGTTTACTAGATTCTACCAGGTAGACGTTAGAAGTCAGGAGGATGTCGCCTTTGGGCGCAGTGTGTTGCAGGCCGCAAAAGATCCTCATGCCGGATGGCGCCCAGCTTATGTATAGTGTATCCGTCCCCTCATTTGGCATTGCTTTGGGACGTCCCATTAGTAATGACTAAGTCGCTCTGTGTCCCGTGATGTACGAAAAAGAAAAAGGGATTTTTATAACGGCTTACCTGTAAAATCCTTTTCTTGGAGTACATCACGGGACACAGAGCTCCCACCCCTCTTTTTGGGACACTTATTGCTTTGCTACAAAACTGAGGTGCTCCCGGATGGGAGGGGCTTATATAGGGGAGGGTACTTCCGGTTTTGGAAGTTGCCAGTGCCAGCACCTGAAGGTATCTATATAACCCATTAGTAATGACTAAGTCGCTCTGTGTCCCGTGATGTACTCCAAGAAAAGGATTTTACAGGTAAGCTGTTATAAAAATCCCTTTTTTTTGTACTCACCGTAAAATCCTTCTCTCATGTCCATGGACTGACACAGCACCCACCCCTCCTTTTTTGTGTTTGTACTGCTTTAATACGAACTGAGGCTGCTGGCTGCAGGTAGGAGGGTTATGTCTGGAGGGACCGCCCCCTGGGAGGGGCTGTACAGTTCTGGTAAATGAATGCATGTTAAAACATTTAACATTCTGCCTAGTCTTCTCCTATGAGCTAAGAACATAACCCACTTTTAAGATTGAAGATGCTGTGTCAGTCCATGGACGTCGGAGAAAAGGATTTTACGGTGAGTACCAAAAAATCATTTTTTTTTGATAATTTTACATAGAAATGTTGCTTCGTGTGCTTCTGTAACTCATTGCAGTCTTTTATGCCATTTGCGCTGTTTAGTCTAAATCAGGGGTCTCCAAACTGCGGCTAGCCTTCATCCGGCCCTTGGGGCACTATTGCCCCCAATGCAATGAGGCACGATTCCTCCCATTGACACCAACTCGTTCTTCCACTAATACCAATGATGGGGCACTACTGACCACCAACACTGAGGCCGTGTTTGTTCTACCCCCACTGTCCAGAATCCGGCCCCCCTAAAGGATAAAGGACAGTAAACTAGCCCTTTGAAAAGTTTGGAGACCCCTGGTCTAAACTAAAGAAACCGGATTCCAGATGGCTTGTTGTCGCACGCTGGCTATACAGCGACTCGGAAGGGACCAACTGAATTCCAGTCAGCGTGTGGCTGCACCCACTCTACAGCAGATGATCATTTGATTGACTTCCGTTGAAGGGACATGTTGGAAAATTCTTCTCGATCAGTATTCTGACAGCGAATAAAGTCCTGACGGAGAGGGATTCCTCCACCTACCTCATTTGTGTAGATGGAGGATTTTTTTTTGATTTTTTTCAATCTGTTGGCTGAACAAAAGAAAACGTGTTTTTTGCCAGGTTTGTTCTGATTGCAGTGCTAAAACAATATTTGACTAACACTCAAGCGTTACATTGCAACATTTTGTTTCTTGTTGCATTTGGCCTAGGTTCTGCTGTTTTTTCATTATTCCTGTGTATTTTCATTTATTTATTTTTTGTATCACATTGTGCTTCACACACCTGATCTGTGAAAGGGAGGTCCCCTTTATACATCTGGGAATTCAAGTCTGCAGAGCATCAGCCTATGTCTGTGCAACATTAAATTGCTATTGAGTAATGTATGTGGAGTGTGGGCAGTACATGTAATAATTATAATCGGACATAAGGGAGAATGACAGAGTATTCCGGAAAGTTTTTCTAAATCCAAAACAAATTTGTTAAACCATCAGCTCCCCAACGCAAAAGTGTAAAAAAATAAAAAAAAAAATAACATTCCACAAATGAATTTATAAATGTCTTAGTCTTTTGACTATCAGTGCATAAAAGTGTTCTCCCATTTTGCACCACTGTGTTCAAAAAAAACTCATGACAAACAATGCAATCTTCACAACTGTGTTCAGTGAACCACCACCTCTATACGAAGTGCCCGCTTACCTTCTGAATCGGACCCCACTACAGAGTCTCAAACGCCTTATGCCCTCCTCCTCTGGATGTCTCCTGTATCTTTCTTCTACTGGATCAAATTTGAGTGGTCAAAGTCTACTTTTACTCATCATCCATAAAACATGCCATTGAATAAAAAAGGGGGAGAACCATAGTTCTCTCATAGTCGATTCACTAATGCAAGGAATGACCTGGCGTACAAAAAATACCTTTAAAACAAGCGTTTCAAATCCTCAGCTCACCGCTGATGCTTGAATATAGTAAGTGTGACGTCATCGGCTTGGCTCCTCCCACCTATACGTGTTACGTCCTCCTATCGGGCTTCCTCCACATGCTAAAGCGGACCATACATGGCTCGAGTTTTGGCTGCTTTCTGTTTTAATCTGCAAAAATTTCAGCTGTATGTGACCCTTTTGGTACCACCATGTTTGGAAAATTTTGACTGAAATATTGGAGGAGCTGTGTGGAAATTTTCAGCTGAACAGTGACCGCATCCATTCAGATGCATCTACTGTTCAGTTATTTAGACAATTGCAGGTGCTGTGACTTCCTGAATACAATAACTGCCAGGAGATATTCCCAAGGCCTTGCTTATGCGTGTGTACAACAGCTTGCATCCCCATGTAGGGAGTCCTTACTAGGGGTAGATGTCCATATCTCCAGGACATTGGAGACTACTCCTGCAGTGGGGAAGTCCCATCTCCCCTGTACGGCAAGATGATTGCAGTGTGCTCCCCAACTCCTCAAATCTGTAGTAAGGATGGTCCAGGAGAGGCACTAAAGGAAACGTGGCTTTGAGAGCAGGTCCTTTTTCGACCACCAGAGGAGACCCCTCCTCATGGGGGCTGAGATAGAAATCCGCTGACATAGTGACTGTCTCTTCCACTGTGACAGGAAGCCCACTTGAAAAACCCGCAGGTGCCAATGAGCCCAGGGTAGCATCGGGATACAGGAAGACATGGTCCTGATTAGACTCAGTTTGATGCAGAGAGGTGAGAGAGTGACCTGACATTACACATCATCTGGGCAATAGCAGCTACCTTCTGAGGGGGAGGGCATGCACTGTTCCGGCTGAGCTGTTGAAAAGAGCACCAGGTTAGACCATTGGCTGGGTTGGGGTTAGACTCTTCTCCCAATTCACCAGCCACCCAAAATCTGCAAGGGTGGACAGCAGGACCTCTCTGTGATTTCAGAAGCTGTTCTGGGTTGGGGGCTAGCAACAGGATGTCGTCCAAGTAGTGGGAAAACTTGCAGCCCTCTCTCCATGAGAGGAAGCAGGACTGCGATCAGGACTTTCGAAAATACCCTTGGGGATGTGCACAAGCCTAAGGGGAGACACTGTGTGTGTGTGTGTGTGTGTGTGTGTGTGTGTGTGTGTGTGTGTGTGTGTGTGTGTGTGTGTGTGTGTGTCCGACTGCCACCCTTAGATACTTCTGGAAGGCAGGGGGAATGGGTACATGGAAATAGGCGTCTTGAAGGTCCCTCGAGATCATCCAGTCTCCCTGCTGGGCCATCTGGGTGATCGTTTGTAAGGATTCCATTTTGATGGAGTCTAAATGAATGAAACGATTTAGATGTTTCAAATCCACCACTGGTCTTCATTCTCCATTCTTTTTGGGGACAAGAAAAAATTAAATCCTGTGAATTTCTCGGGAGGGACAGGCCCTACTGCTTGCTGAACTTGCAGCAGGTGAAGAAACTTCTGTAAGGTCTCTGCCTTCTGCGGGGACACTGGCATTTTTGTTAGAGCAAATGAGTCTCTTGCGGGGGATGATCTAAGAACGTCCAGAAATGCCCAAAATAGACGGTGGATGCCACCCAGGGATCCTTGCAACGGCTGAACCAGACCCCGGAAAAACCTTCTCAACCTGGCCCTGACCGGAAGGACTTGGAGTGGCCTTGTGTCAAAAGGACTTTGCCCCATCCTGGGGGTTGGGGAGACTCCTCTACTTGTTTTATTTCAAGAAAGTAGCTTGAGTACTTCTCCAATTCTTCTTGGGGGTCTCTGTTTTGACGGAACTGTGAGAAGTTCCTGGATTAAAATTTAGAGGAGAAAACTTGAACGCCTAAAGCCCTGTACACACGGGCGGGAATCCCGTCTATTTGAAAAACGTTGGTTTTCTCAACGGGATTCCTGGCAAGCTTGCCTTGCCAGGCCCTGTGTACAGACGGCCATTCAAAAGAACCGCCGTTCTTTTCGATGACAAGAACGCGGTGACGTCATTGACTACGACGAGCCGGCGCTCGTCCCATTCGATGCAGTCGCCGCCATCTTGCTACACCCTACACTACCCTTGTATGCTACCGCGCATGCGTCAAAGTCTCATTGTGCATGCGCGGGCTTAACTGGGACAGGTAAGCATACTCCCAACGGTTTTCTCAGCATGAAAACTCTGCTGAGAATCCCGACGAGAAAAATAGAGAGCATGTTCGCTATTTTTCTCGTCGAGATTCCCGGCAGTTTTCCTGTCGAGAAACCATACACACGAACGGTTTTCGCTGCAAAAAGCTCTCCCAGCAGTTTTCTTGCAGAGAAAACCGGTCGTGTGTACGAGGCTGAACCCTCCTGTCTTGAGGAAGTAATCACGATTTTCCACCAGTCACTTGAGAGATTGCCTTCTCAAGCCTGTCTCCAAATAAAGCCTTCCTGTCAAAGGGGGATCTTGCACCAGTTCTGCTTAGAGGCTGCATCGGCAGCCCATGGCTTCAGCCAGAGAGCCCGCTTGGCCATAATCGTATGCAACATAGCTCTAGCTGAATATCAAACTGAATCAATTGCTGCTTTCCCCACAAAATCTGCAGATAACTTGAGCTCTTCTAGTGCCTTTATGATGTCATCCTTTGGTACATCTTTCCGAATGGCCACCTCAATGTTTTCAGTCCAGACTCTGATGGCATTTGAGACTGACGCTAATGCCACCGCCGGCCTGCAGGCGCCCCCGCCAATTGGTAGGCTTTTTTAAGGTCCCAGTCGATGCGCCTAGCCAAGGGATCCTTAAAGGAGGCCGAGTCCTCCATTGGCAGGGCGATTTGTCTTTTGGCTAGGCAAACCACTGCAGCATCGACAACCGGAGGGGTGTCCAAGAGCGCAGAGTCCGATTCTGCTAAGGGGTACAGTTTATTTAGTCGATTCTAGGAAAAACGTTTATCCATTTTCTTCCACTCCACTCCCCCTCTATAAGATCTTTTAACTCCCCCATAAAAGGGAAAAAAATTTTTTTTTCAGAAATGTAAAAAAGGACTTTGATTTCTTAGGCTCCTCAGTCTCCTCCCAGCCTATTGCTTGCTTAACTGCCAAAATAAATGGTTGGACTACAGAGAAACTGAACCCTGACTCATCTGTAGACTCATTGGACTCCTCTTTATCCCCTGTGGCTGGGAGAGGAGGCACTGATGCGGCCACTGCAGGGCCAGAGGTGGAAGAGCCTGGAAGGATTGAATCTGAAGTTTGATCCTGCCCACTAGCCCTGACCTGCTGGGACGGTGTTGAATCAATTAGCTCTGCTAGTGAGTCTTTGACGACTCTTGATTAAATCCGTCACTTGCTGAGTCTCAGCCTCTCCTTGTTCGGCATAGCTCCAAAAACAGTTTTTGCAGATTAGCCTATCTGCCATAGGGGTGGCTACACATGCCCGACACCTCCTTGGAGCTTCCCCATCTGGGAAAGCTTGATGAATGGTGTATTTTAGAAGACAACCTCACTGGAACGGTGTCGTGAACTAGCTGGACGGCTGTGATCGGAACTTGGCTGGGAATGACCACTGTGACGGCCAGAAGTCTTGCTAGACTTGTCTTGGCGTATAGGGCTGAAACGTGAGTAACCACGTAAAGGCATTTTTTTGCTTTAAAGAATAAAGTTTCCATATTTTATCTTTTTTAACGATCGAACTAGGTGCATGTCCTTACCTAAGAAATCGAGGGTCTTGGTCTGACGGCGGCTGACTCATTACTGTGGGGCAGGTAGGATCAGAAAGGTAGTAGAGAAAACTTAAATACGGAAGAGAAATCCAAAAGAAAAAGAAAAATTGGAGGATAAACAGGTACTCTCCCTTCTTCCAAAAAGCACCTCCCTAAGAACCTTAAGGAAGCAAACAATTTCTCCCTCTTCGACAAGGCGCGCTCGCCGTACACGAGGGACGGCATCCGAACTTGGGAGGTAGTAGAGACAGGTGAGCAAGGAAGAAAGAAAAAGGCAAAAATAAGACAATACAAAATATGGGCACCGCCAGAAAAAATAGGAAAGGAAAGCTGACTTACCTGCCCACACAGAGGGTACCAGCCAAGCGTGATATGCAGGACTAATGTTCCAAGATTGGAGACCGCTGCTGCCCCAAAAGACCCTCTTATCAGCACCTTTAGCAGCCCAAGGAAGGGGGCCGCATCTGGGAGAGGCCAGAACCCAGACGGAAGCTGCACATGGCAGAGGTAAAGACACGCAACAGCACTATCCATCAGGTATGTGGAATTTTTTTTTGTCATTTATTCACTATCCTGATGGGAGGAGTCCGGGGGGGAGCTTATCACATGTATGCTGCCATGGAGGCACCAGGAAAAAGCATTTAAGCGGCTAAATGGACACTAAGATGACTTTTACAATGTAGGGAATCGCAGGGTGAAAAATATATCACAAAACTGATTATAGCGCACACGTTCAAGACTGACATTTATCCTGCAAGGCTAGTTAAAAACACCTGAACATATACATAAAAATATATACAGGGGTTTGGTCACACTATATGGTCATAAAAAATATATCATCTGGATGATGCCTGTAGCTGCAGGAATCCTCCAGATATCTTCACTGAAAGTAAATGACGTCTGCCCGGGGAAAGTGGTTAAAAATAGTCATGATGGCATTAATTTTATATTGCCCCAACTTGGCTGTAATACTTTCTGTACATTTTTTTTCAAGAGTGCATAGAATGGGATATTTAGTTTGCTTTCCTTTTTTTATGATTTATACCATTTGGGTTTGTTGAAAGTACTGCAAAAAGTGGCTTGATATTGGAAATAGGCCTGTTAGATGCTTTAAATTTTCTATAAATTAAAACTATTGGCAAAGATTCCCCACTATTACCTTTCTGGGGACAACACAAAAATTTTATTTTTTTTTCCCTTTTTTCAATGATGGTAAAAAGCAAAGGGGGCACAAACCGCAATATAAACTGGCGAGCATTCTAATTCCTCTGCACTCTATCCAAAACCCCACTATTACCTTTCTGGGGACAACACACATTTTTATTTTTTTTTCCCTTTTTTCAATGATGGTAAAAAGCAAAGGGGGCACAAACCACAATATAAACTGGCGAGCATTCTAATTCCTCTGCACTCTATCCAAAACAACGACAAACAAAAAAAAAGTTTTGCCTTTAGTTCCGGTTAACACTGGGGCGACCTGTCAGTCATGCATTTCAATGGAACCGTTCATTGTCCCCCAAACAATATTATAATGAATATATTTCTCTCTCTAGTATATTAAGCAATTTTTCCATATGGTTATCTGTTTCTTTAAGTAGCCCTTATTTTAGTTTGAGGATAAATATATCCACAGTAAGGCTTCATGTACACTGGCAGTTCCTTTTTTAAGTTCAGGAGCTTTTGGCATTTTTTTTTTTTTTTTAACTGCACAAAAGCCTGTGTCCATGGACACATACTGTAGCTTTTAATAGTTTGGGGGAGGTTAAACCTCTCTTTCCTAAACGCAGAGGAATTGCATTCAGGATAGTAATCTTTTGACCGCCAGCTGTGGGAAACCGCAAATGGCTGCAAAATTGTGGTAAACCGCGGTTTGCTTTTTTGCCGTGTATTTCGGTTTTCCACAATCGGGCTAAGCTAGTGTACATGTAGCCTAAATAAAATGTTATTAGTTCTACATTGAAATTATGGGTGCTCGACCTGTGGCCCTCCAGCTGTTGCGGAACTACAAGTCCCATTAGGCATTGCAAGCCACTGACAGTTACAAGCAAGACTCTCAAAGGCAGAGGCATGATGGTATCGCAACAGCTGGAGGTCCCCAGGTTGAGCACCTATAATCAAAACAGTAAAAAAAAGAATTTTGAGGAAAAGGTAGGAGTATTGGTACCTGGTCTGTCCAATCCAAATACAAACAACAAGAAAAAAGGACCTGGTGCCAAATTGGCACGGTCTAACCCCTCCGGACTTTCAAAGACAGACCAAGTAGGTAAAATTACGTTTTATTACAATAAATTCATAAAAATACAAAAATATTATTTGAACCCAAATACATGCATCTGTAAGTACAGCAAGCTGCCCCTAGAGATAGGTGGGCTAATAGAGTTGCATACTGGTGAATACACCTGACATGTTTCGGACCTGTACCAGTCCTTCTGAGGTTTTTATGCCATATGGTATATACATTTGGTGAAACCTTTTTAAAATTTACAAATGGGTATGCATAAATCACAGATGCTTAATACCAACATTTTGGCCTCCTACTTACAAAAAATGCATAGGCAGGTAAGATGGTCGGTCGGGAACCTGATGGTTAATGGGCAGCACAGCCGGAAGTGCCCAGAGTGGAAAGAAGGGATACAAACCCCACAGAGGAAGGCAACGGATGTCTCGCCTATGAAGACCCCTAGGCATAGGAACCAAGGTTCCAGCCTATTAACCAGCAATCAAATAGATCGTGCAGGTACGGGCACGATGTTGTGATATAGGCTGTGTAAACAAGGATAATGGATACATCACCAATAGTATATCTATAGTAATCTTGCAATAAATATGTGTGCATTTATGTCTTTATTGTATCAGCAAAAACCATGTGTAGTCCATGCCACACAGACAGTACTAAGAGTTAAGGTATCCAGCTGCCCCCATGGGACAGGCTTGCACCACGCTGGGGACCCCTTGATGGACCTCTGACGCCATATCCTCGCCCCGCAGTCCTCTCCTTCTGCCCAAATGTTCCTAATTCTGCTTGATCTGATTGGAACAATTAAGGCTTTATATACACTGGCATCCCAGGCTCCATTTGTGAGGCTTTGGGATTGCCGGAAGGACATGTATACCATACTTTATCTCTTAGTTGACAGAATGTATGTCAGCAGCCCTTGCTTGTACAGCTGGATACTTTCACTCTTAGTACTGTTTGTGTGGCATTGACTATACATGGCTTTTGCTGATACTATAAAGATACATGCATACATATTGCAAGATTACTATAGATATACTATTAGTAATGTATCCATTATCCCTGTGTACACAGCCTATATCACAACATCGTGCCCCTACCTGCACCATCTATTTGATTGCTGGTCAATAATAGGCTGGAACCTTGGTTCCCATGCCTAGGGGTCTTTGTAGGTGAGACATCCGTTGCCTTCCTCTGGTGCTTGCATCCCTTCTTTCCACTCTGGGCACCTCTGGCTATGCTCTGCGGCCTGCGGGCGATTAACCATCAGGTTCCCGGCCGACCATCTTACCTGCCTATGCATTTTTTGTAAGTACAGGCCAAATGTTAATATTAAGCATCTGTGAAACTATATGCATACCCATTTGTAAAAAAAATAAAAATTAAGTCCGCAGCTACAAATACTGCAGCTGCTGACTTTTAATATTAGGACACTTACCTACCTGTCCAGGGATCCAGCGATGTCCGAAGCCAATCTGTCCCTCGGCTCCAGGGGTGAAGGCGCCGGCATCTAAAGTAAGGGAATCAGGAAGTGAAGGCTTGCGGCTTTACAGCCTGGTTCCCTACTGCGCATGTGCGAGTCACGCTGCGCTTCCTCACTGGTCCCTGCTGTCTCCTGGGATCTGTGCATCTCCCATGTCTCCCAGAAGACAGCAGGGGGGGACAGAGGAGGGGCCGGACATAGCGTAGATCGCTGTGGAATCTGCGGCAATCTTTTGGCGGAAGTAGGAGAAAATACCTGGATTAGACGGGAGGAACCAGAAAAGCCATTTTTGGGTGGAACTCTGCTTTAAGCTGGCCGTAGACTAGTGCAATTTTGCACTGAAAATGTTTTCTGAACGCGCATTCAATTTCCTGATGGCTAGTAAGGCCAAATTAATGTTTGTTTTAGACTGCAGTAAAGGAAAAATTTAAACCCGAGGGGCATTTTTTTTTTCTCACACTAAATCCTACCTGTATGGTTTACTTTTGGGGAGAGGTGTACATATAATGAAACCTGTTTTAACAGGTCTGGGGTTGAATTAAAATTGGAGAATTGGATGAATTTTTAAAGACTGTTGAATGAAATGAGTTTAGCCAGTGATTGAAAAAATGTTTTGATGAGAATTTACATGTGAACATTTTATACCAGTTTATGGTCTGCTTAAGCTGGGTTCACACACATGCAATGCAGGAACCAGTGCGATTCCTGTGCGAATTTCCGCATCACATCTAACTCGCAGGCAGTTCACACTGTCCTCTGCGAACCACTGCGGGTGTCAATATAAATTTTATCCCCCCCTTCCCGATCGGATCGCAGTGCGAACTGTCAATGGTACAGGAAACTGATTGCATGGGTGTGAATACCCATGTAATCCGATTCCAGTGCGGACAAAAAAGGTCCTGCACTATATTGGTGCCAATGCGATTTCAGTCATACAGCCTTAAAGACACAGCAATGCAGTGTGAATCGCATGCAATGTCTGTGTTCGCACTAGTATGAACACAGCCTTAAGTCCTAACTTTTTTGATTTTTCTGTTCGAAATTCAGGTAATCTTTCTTGTTGTTGCAGCAGAGGCACAATTGTAACAGTATTTTCTTTACCAGCCTGATATATTAATAGGTTGGGTTAAGCTGTTCTTTGCTGTGCTGATATTTACTCCACTACTCTCCGCTGGGAAAGAATCCTCTCTGGAGAAGTGAACTATATTGCAGTAACTCAATGCAGACCTATAATTAGACTTGTGCAAACTTGGGTGTTTTTAATTGTGCATATTTTATCTGTCCACCTGAAGCTAGAGTGTTTTGCTTTTAATTAAATGACCACTATACTAAAAGGGAATTTACATTCTGACGACACTGTGTGCTCAATACCTGTATTGATGGTATTCAGTGTATTAAATTATGGTTTTAATTCTGCTTGTCCTTTTTTTCATTTTTTTTTTTTTTTTTCACTTGCATGCATATCAGCAAATGTGACAGTGATAAAGGCAGGGCAAACTTTACACTGCCAGGGTGCTTAAACATTTTGTAGTAGGTAAAAAAATTATAAAAAATTACTGCTGTGTTTTGCTCTGTTTCAACACTTGTCACTGTCACATTTTTGGGCAGCTTAGCTTGCATGTGAATATGTACAAACAAATTTCGACATGTAAATTGAAGTTAATGTACTGATTCACAATCCTGTTTTGGTGCAAATGTGGTGTGGCTACAATTCAAATGTATACAGATGATCATATTCTAATAATTCTAATATAATATTAGATTATGTTTCATCAGAAGGATTTAATTATATATTCAAAATTAGTGTTATGGGGTCTCAGTATTTTGAAGTTCCCATTTCATGGTTATAGCCAGTGTTAAGTAATACATTTTTAGGGCAGTGCATTTATTTGAATTGAGGCATTGCACAGAAAGCCTGCAGTATGTGATGCATCAGTATTGCTTTACAAACTACAATTTAATCCTTCAGATCAGGCACCTAACAGTTTACTTACGGTATATTTGTTTTTGGTAGCTGCTGGAGAGTTAACATATATCTATCAAAATAGGAAATAAAGTTTTGCCTTTTTAGTGGTTAAAACCTCAGTGTGTTTCCATCTGTGTGCAATTGGGGAGAATTGCCTTTTGCTTCCTGTCCTTTAAACTCAACAGGAAGTCGAGAGAAACCTCTCCAAAGTAAGGTGAAACGCCTCTTGGACCGTTTTCACCCTGTCCCCATTGGAAGATTTTTCTTCTGCTTTGGGTTTGTGTGCCAAAAAGTTAGATTTATCTAATTTACAGTCCTAGTGACGGTTCAAATATAATTAGATTTTGGGCTGTGGGTGACCCTGTTGATACCACCTGGCTTTACAAAAGTAAATTTTTTTTTTTTTTGGTAGACTTTTTTTTAACCGAGCTTAATGCTGGCCATACACGAGTCGCATTTCGAAAGATTTTCGTGCGTCCATCGTATTTTAACCACTTAACGACCACCCCATGTACATATGGGTCGGCAGAATGGCACGGACAGGCACAATCGCGTACCTGTACGTAACTGCCTTTGCGGGGGTGGGGGGGTCCGGTCAGACCCCCTCCCGGTACATGGGGTGGTCGGTATCGCTTCAGGAGCGATCCGTGATGAGGAGGCAGCTATTGGTTTCTGGCCACCCCCTCGCGATCACTACCGGCGAATGAGATGCTTCCCCTCCCTGTGTAATGTAAACACAGGCAGGAGGAAGTGATGTCATCTCTCCATGCGGCGCTCTATTCGTCCGGAGCGCCGAGGAGAGAAGACATCAAGTAAGTGCACCAACAGCCCACTGAAACCAGGATACATAGGCACATAAATCACTCCCCCCATTCACAGTGTCACTGATTGCAGTGATCATTTATTTAATGATCACTGCAATCGGTGACATTTGTGATGGTAAAAGTGTCAGGACAGTTGGTGTTGGGTTCCTTTTTAGGTCCAGGGTAGCCCCCTAACCCCCCCTAATAAAGGTTTAACCCCTTGATCGCCCCCCAGGTAACCCTTTCACCCCCCCCCATCGCCAGTGTCACTAAGCGATTGTTTTTTTTTTGTGTCGCTGGTGCCGCTAGGTAGCCAGTTATTTTTTTTAGGTTTGCCGCCAGGTTTTTATAGCATCAGGTTACCCCCATATACAACCGAATAAATGTTTTAACCCCCTGATTGCCCCTAGAGTTAACCCTTTCACCAGTGAGCACCGTATAAGTGTCACTGGTGACACTGGTTAGCCAGTTATTTCGTTATTTAGGTTCCCCGTCAGGTTTTTATATAGCGTCAGGTACCCCCATATATTAACTAATAAAGGTTTTAACCCCCTGATTGCCTCTAGTTAACCCTTTCACCAGTGATCACTGTATAAGTGTTACAGGTGACGCTGGTTAGTTAATTTGCTTTTTATAGCATCAGGGCACCCGCCGTATATAACCCAATAAAGGTTTAACCCCCTGATCGCCCGGTGGGTGATATCAATTAGGTTTTAGCGTCAGATAGGGGCTGCGTTGCCCCAGGCAGCGTCAGATTAGTGCCAGTAGCGCTAACTCCCACGCACGAAGCATACACCTCCCTTGGTGGTATAGTATCTGAACAGCTCAATATCTGATCAGATCTATACTAGCGTCCCCAGCATTTTAGGGTTCCCAAAAACAGTGTTAACGGGGATCAGCCCAGATACCTGCTAGCACCTGCGTTTTGCCCCTCTGTCCAGCCCAGCCCACGCAAGTGCAGTATCGATCACTGTCACTTAGAAAACACAACACACAACTGCAGCGTTCACAGAGACAGGCCTGATCCCTGCGACTCCAGTGCTGTAGGAGGTGATTTCACCACCACAGTTAAAAAAAAAAAAGAGCATATATGCCGAAGCATGGGGGCAGCAGGGGCGGAGGAGCGATTTTGCTCTTAATGCCGCGTACATACGGTCGAAATTCCAAAGGAGGCTTGCCCGTAGAAAAGTCAGACCGTGTGTACGCGGCATAACTTTTGCGGGAGGATGCCCCTATGCTTCGGCATATATAAATGGTGCATGTATGCCCATCATTAGAAGTGGGTGGATGAAGGGAGGTATTCTAATGGTGGGCATACCCACCGAACAATCTCTTTTTTTCGTTCAGCCAACAGGCTGCATGAAAAAAAAGATTAAAATACATGTCCAACAAGGACCAGCAACGTACTGGTATGTTGCTGGACTTAGGTTATACCAGAATGATGCCTGCGGGTTTAGGTATCATCTTGGCATCATTCTTTTCAGCCAGCAGCCGGCTTTCATGTAAAAGCAATCCTAGCGGCTAATTGGCCTCTGGACTGCTTTTACAAGCAGTGGGAGGGAATGTCCCCCCCCCCCCGGATATAAAAAGCGCCATTGGGAAAGCATTTTATCACACCGATCTTCATGTGGTCAGATGCTTTGAGGGCAGAGGAAAGATCTAGGGCAGGGATATGCAATTAGCGGACCTCCAGCTGTTGCAGAACTACAACTCCCATGAGGCATAGCAAGACTGACAGCCACAAGCATAACACCCAGAGGCAGAGGCATGATGGGACTTGTAGTTTTGCAACAGCTGGAGGTCCGCTAATTGCATATCCCTGATCTAGGGTTTTATAGACCCCAATTTTTTTCAAAAAAAGAGCACCTGTCACTAGGGGTGTGCATCTTCACCGGTCTCCCGATACGATTCCGATTATGAAGTCCACGATTCGATTCGATATCACGATTAATACCCAAGTGCCCATGATTTTCAACTTTTCATCAAAAAAATTAATCAAGCAGTCAGAAATTGAAGAAATATATTTATTTGTATCTGCTATTTAAACAAATTACACCAAGTTCCCTGCATAATCATATAGCAATGTCTGAAGATGAACAGTGCAGCAGTATTTTTTTTAAAACAGTACGGTCTTTGACATCAAACTGTTGTGCTGGCCTGGTACAGTACTAGTTAACATTTTAATATTTTCTTTTATGAAGAAGTAATAAAAACCTACATCTACAAAAACAGAGCACGTCAAGTTCCGGACTAGCAAACATCACAGTGAACCTGTAACCGTCATACAGTGTGTTCTGTTCTGTTGCAGAACTTCCTGGTTCACAACTTCAACGTGATTGTTTGCCACCACCACCAGTGAGTCCACACAGATGGACAGATCCGCGTCTGCTTGGGGACGTTCCTAATGTCAAGAAGATGCTGTGTCCATCCATGAACGAAAGAGAAAATTGTTTTTTTTTTGTACTCACCGTAAAATCCTTTTCTCTGAGTTCATGGACGGACACAGCACCCTCCCCTCCTTTTTATATGTTTGTACTGCTTTTTGACAAACTGAGCTGCATGATGCAGGGAGAGGGGTTGTACCTAGTGGGACCGCCCCCAAGGCGGTTATGTACAGTTTTGAAGTGTGTTTAACACTTAACATGCTTTTCTGCCTAGTCCTCTCCTGATAGAAGGCTAATACCCTAATGTCAAGAATAAGATGCTGTGTCCGTCCATGAAATCAGAGAAAAGGATTTTACGGTGAGTACAAAAATCCAATTTTTTTGTGCTTTAAAAAAACAAAACAGTAAAGTTAGCCCAATGTTTTTGCATAATGTGAAAGATTAAGTTGCGCCAACTAATTGGATACCTAACATGTCACCCTTCAAAATTGCACATGCTCGTGGAATGGCGCCAAACTTCACTACTTAAAAATCCCCATAGGCGACGCTTTAATTTTTTTTTTTTTTACTGTTACATGTTTTGAGTTAGAGAGGAGGTCTAGGGCCAAAATTATTGCTCTCGTTCCAACGTTCGCAGCGATACCTCACTTGTGTGGTTTGAACACCATCTTCATATGTGGGCGGGACTTATGTATGTGTTCGCTTCTGCATGCAAGCACACGGGGACAGGGGCACTTTTTAAAAAAATAAAATAATTTATTGTTCATTTTACTTTTAGTTTGACACTTTTTTCCCAAAAATACCTTTTTTGATCACTTTTATTCCTATTACAAGGAATGTAAACATCCCTTGTAATAGGAATATGGCATGAAAGGTCCTCTTTACAGTGAGATATGGGGTCAATAAGTCCCCACATCTCACCTCTAGGCTGGGAAGCCTGAAATAATAAAAAAAAAACGATCCTGGCTTAGACCGTAGCGGTGAGTCGGTAGAAGCACTGTAGGGTGGCGGGATTGGGGGGGGACATCGCCTCTCGCCTCCCGTAATAACGATCAAGCGGCGGAACAGCCGCTATGATCATTCTTATGGTGTAGGGAATCGCCGGCTGAAAAAGCTGATATCTGACGAATGCCTGCAATTGTCACAGAGCAGCGCTGTGGGCACTACACATCCAGCCCACAGTGCTGCTGCCACCGATCCCTCCCCCTCTCCTCTCACAATGTACCAATCGGTACACAGAGGGGAGAGAGGATCCGGCGTCATGACATGACGCCGGTTTGTTTACAAGTGATCTCTCCGTCATCTGACAGAGCGATCACGTGGTAAACGGCTGCTGTCAGCGTCAATTTACCGTGATCCGCCGGGTCCTCCCGTGTGCACGCCCCAGGGGAGCGCGATTCTGGGAGGACGTCAATGTACGCCCTCCCAGAATTCTTGAGCTGCCTTGTAGCCGTCATTCGGCTATGGGTGGGTCGGCAAGTGCTTAAAGTTGAGGGTCGCATGGATTCCACTCAATATCAGCAGATTCTTGAGAATAATGTTGAGGAATCAGTCATAAAATTGAAGTTGGGCTGGATATTTCAACAAGACGACAACCGAAAACACTGCTCAAAGTCTACTCGGGCATTTATGCAGAGGAACAAGTACAATGTTCTGGAATGGCCATCCCAGTCCCCAGACCTGAATATCATTGAACATCTGTGGGGTGATTTGAAGCGGGCTGTCCATGCTCGGCAACCATCAAACTGAACTGGAGATGTTTTTTAAGGAGGAATGGTCCAAAATACATTCATACAGAATCCAGACACTCATTACAGGCTATAGGAAGCGTCTAGAGGCTGTTATTTCTGCTAAATGAGGCACTACTAAATATTGATGTAATTTTTCTGTTGGGGTGCTCAAATTTATGCACCTGTCTAATTTCGTTTTGATGCATATTGCACATTTTCTGGTAATCAAATAAACCTAATTTCTTTTTTTTCTTTTTTATTTCAACTTTTTTATTGTTTTGTTTTGAAATAAACAGAAAGAGAGTACAAATATCACAAGGGTACATTCTATATACTTCTTGTATCACCACTGGACCTTTGTCTTCTATCATATATATCAGGCATATGCAATTAGCGGACCTTCAGCTGTTGCAAAACTACAAGTCCCATCATGCCTCTGCATCTGTGTGTCATGCTTGTGGCTGTCAGTCTTGCTATGCCTCATGGGACTTGCAGTTCTGCAACAGCTGGAGGTCCGCTAATTTCATATCCCTGATATATATCATACATCCTGATATACAATATCCGCCATTCTATGCATGTTTAATTCCTCGCCTCTCGCCCGGGCCTTACTCATATTACTCATATACCTTAAAGTCATTTGTGTCCCCACCAATGGGGCATCCAATCCCCCCCATCCCAAGGCCCCGCTTTCTCCTCGGGATGGCTGGGAGATTTCTGCCCCGATTTTTTTCCCCTCTATCTCATTGACGCTCTCTTTATTTCAACTTAACCCCTCCACCCCCTCCCAAAAGAAAAAAAAAAGAAAGAGACCCCTAAAGGGGGTTAAAGCTCCCACTCTCTCTCCTCTGCGCCCCGTCCCCCGTTCTGTTATGGTCTATTGGGGTTTTTCCCTCTTCCGAGTATTTAAAGACATTCCATTCTGACTATGTTTCAAGATAAACTCCCCGTTTCTGTCGGGAGGTCCAGACCAGGTCCTCCATCAGATTCAAGTCTTCTACCCGCTTAAAGGAGTTGTAAAGGTACATTTTTTATTTTCTAAATAGGTTCCTTTAAGCTAGTGCATTGTTGCTTCACTTACCTTTTCCTTTGATTTACCTTCTAAAGGTTTGTTTTCTTTGTCAGAATTTCTCACTTCCTGTTTCTCCTCACTGAACTCCACACCATCATCCGAGTGGTGTGGAGTCATCCAGAACAGCTTACTGAACAGCTTACTGAGGATAAACAGGAAGTGAGAAATTCAGACAAAGAAAACAAAGAAAAAAAATATTTAGAAGGGAAATCTAAGGAAAAGGTAAGTGAAGCAACAATGCACTAGCTTAAAGGAACCTATTTAGAAAATAAAAAATGTACCTTTACAACTCCTTTAAGCCACATTCCCTACTGACGGTGGCTTGGTCTGCTTCCACATTGCTGGAATACAGGCTCTTGCCGCATTCAGGAGGTGACAGAGGATCGATCTCCTATACTCTTTCACCGTAGTGTCCGAGTCCTGTAACAGGAAAAAAGTCAGATCGTCCGGCAACTCCTCCTCTCTAAACCTTTGCGCAATTTCTCGGACCTCCTTCCAGAATCTCAGTATTCTGGGACAAGTCCAGAAGATATGTATTAACGTCACTCCATTTCCCCCGCACCGCCAGCACTTATCTGATATATCTGAGTAACCTCTGCTTAATACAGCTGGGGTACGGTACCATTGCGATAGGATCTTGAAATTCATCCCTTGCATTTTTATACAGACTGAGGATTCAAACATGTTACGTAATATTTTATTCTTTTGCTCCTCCGAAAAAACCCTATCCAACTCCATCTCCCACCTCCTGAAGGACAGCTGAAACTCCTCTGCTGGAGTATTCAGCAGTTCACTAATTTTAGAGAGGGTATGCCGCATTATACCACTCCTATTACAATACTCCTCAAACTTCGTTAGCTTTCTTTCATATTTATTCGGTGAGCTCAGGGTATGAAAAAGTGTCTCAATTGCATTGCCCTCCAAAAGTCCAATTGACATACACTTTTTGTCCCGTTATCTCCTGGATCGTAGTCCAAGCACCCATCCTCATAAAGTGAGATGCTTGAAACCGCCCCTGTTCAACCAGTTCACTAAAGGGTCCCTTCTTCAGTCCCGGTCCAAACTGTGGATTCCCCAGAATGGGAAAAAGAGGTGAGTCCAATGTTGATAATTTCCCTTTCACAAATAGCCCATATCCCATCCGGAGTGTGGGGCCTATCAAGGGGTGCGTCTTCACACCCCCCGGGAGGTCCTTATAACACCATGCGCTCGGTGAAGTAATCAACTACACTGAGCTTGTTCTAACTCTGGCCAAATTTTCCCCTCACTATGTCGACTCCAATCAATCAAGCGGCTCAATAGAGCCGCCTGATAGTACTTGTATATATCTGGCATTGACACACCTCCATATCGTTTGGGTAATGACATCAGCGATCTCCTGATTCTTGGGTGTTTGTTTGCCCATATGAATCTTCCAAACAAGGACTGTATCTGTTTAAAAAACTGTTTAGGTATCGCAATAGGGAGCGTCTGGAAGAGGTACAAAAATTTTGGCAAGATGTTCATTTTAATGATATTGCACCTCCCCAACTACGAAAAAAACCCTTTCTGCCATCCCTCCAGGAGGACCCGAACCCTAGCTAGTAATGTCAGAAAGTTGATCTTATATATTTGTGAAAGATCCGCCGGGATGGAAGTCCCTAGGTACGTCAATGCTTGATCTGTCCATCTAAATTTATAATTAGCTTTCAAAGTGTTCAGTTCTTCCTTGGGAATCGCAATTCCCATTGCTTCAGATTTTACATAATTTATCTTAAAATTTGATAGCTCTCCATATGTCTCCAATTCCTGGAGCAGATTAGGGAGGGAAACCATCGGATTAGTCAGGTTAAACATCATGTCATCCGCGTACACCGATATCTTATGCTCTATACCTCCCACAGGCACCCCCTTAATATCTGGGTTCTTACGGATCCTATTCAGAAGCGGCTCCACCGATAGAACAAATAGAAGAGGTGATAACGGGCACCCTTGTCTTGTCCCGTTGGATAGCTTGAAAAGTGGAGACATTACCCCATTCACTTTAACCTGGGCCGTGGGTTGAGTATAATTACTTGATATCCACTGCAGCATCTTATTCCCGAACCCCATGTGTCTTAGGACCGCGAGCATAAACTGCCAATCGATACGATCGAAAGCCTTCTCCGCATCTGTTCCCAGGAAGACACATGGGGTTCGGGATGTGCTTACCAAGTGGATCAAGTTCAAAGTCTTAATCGTGTTATCCCGGGCCTCTCGCGTTTGCACAAACCCTACCTGATCTCTATGGACCAGGCAGGGGACGTGCTGCTCTAATCGCATTGCAAGGATCTTGGAAAAAAGCTTCAGGTCTGTATTTAATAGCGAGAACGGCCTATAGCTCCCACAATGAGATGGTTCCTTACCTGCCTTCGGCATAACCGCAATCAGTGCTTTCAAGGATTCTGTATGGAAAGAGCTTGTATCCCCTAGCGCATTAAACATTTTTAACAGGAATGGTCCTAAGATGGGGAAGAGAAGTCTGTAATATTGAATTGTAAAGCCATCCGGCCCTGGAGCTTTACCTCTCTAACCCATTTTCATTGCCTCCTGAATTTCTTCTATGGTAATGGGCCTCTCCAATTCCTGGCTTATTACTGGTGTTAAACTCGGAATGCCTGAGGTTGCTATATACTCTTCCATTCTAGTTTGGTTCTGAGAGCTTGGTTGCAAGTTATACTAGGGCTGGGCGATTTTCCCCCCCAAAAAAATCTGCAATTTTTTTTTTTAATTTTTTTTTTTTTTTCATAAACTCGATTTACGATTTCGATTTTTATTTTTTTATTATATTAATTAAAGTGCATCAACAAACAAAATTGCAAAGGCAAACCCTTTCTCTAACTGCAAAGTCAGTGTGCAACAAAGATTGTTAAACACAGTGGCGGCTGGTGAAGTTTTAGGATCGGGGGGCGCCAGACCCCACCCTTTTTTTGACCCCTCCCATTTCTCATAAGCCACACCCCTTATAGAATCAACCCACTCCGTCCCCTGTATTTCACTTGCTTCCACCCATATAGTGTCAGGAGTATACAGCTCAGCATCACAGATCAGGGTATATAGGTCAGCATCACATAAAAGGGTATATAGATCAGCAGCATCACATATACTGATCTCGCAGCATACTGTCAGCATCCACACACTGGTGGAGGACACGATAACAGCACACCCCCCCCCCCCCCCCTGGATCGCAGCTCACTGGCTCGGGGCTCACAGGACACTGATAACATTCCTGCACACTACCTGCAGAACAAGGCTGGCTCCTGGCACATTCTCCCCTTTCTGAATCCTGAAAGGAAGAAAGCCAGCAGCGCTGCAGGGGTTAAACACCAGGAAGAAGGCAGAACATTCGGCTCTCCTCTCCTGCAGGTGCCCGGCCCCCCTTCTGGACTAACGAGCAGGGCAGCCATGAAAAATATATAAAAAAAAAAAAACTGCGCTAATATCAAATTAAATAAATGAATAAACAAAAGGCAGCAGCAATGGTGGAATAAACACAATAGAAATAAAAACAGAAAAAACTGTGCCAATAACCAAATATTTCAATAGTATCCAGGGGCTGATGAGCAAAAAGCAGTGCACACTGGACAGAGGCACCAGCTACTAGATACTAAAAATATCTAGTGCCATTCCGGATATGCCCCCTGCAGTCCTGCTACGGAAACTTTGAAGGAAAAAAAAAAAAAAATCTAAAAAAATTGATTTTCTTCAAATCTGAATCGATTTGAGCTCAAAACTCGATTCAAGATTAAAATCGATTTTTTTTCCCAGCCCTAAGTTATACAAAGCTGTATAAAAATTTCCAAATCGCTCAGCTATCTCTCTAGGTAGCCTGAGTTTTTCACCTTCTGCCCCTCTAATCATTGATACATAAGTCTTTGATTGTTGCTCCCTCAAAGAGCTAGCCATTTGCTTCCCACACTTATTCCCAAATTCGTAATTTTGTCTCCTACCTATCTGTATTGCCCTCTTTGCTTTGTACAGGAGTAACTCTGTAGTCTGTCTACGCACTCCCAGCAATAGCTTTTCCAGATCTGGATTAGGGCTCAGTTTATGTAAAAGTTCTAACCGTGCGATCTCTGCCAGGAGCACAGTCAACTTTGCTTCCCTTTCCCTCTTAATCCTTGCCCCATGTTTCATTAAGATCCCCCTTATCACTGCCTTGTGTGCCTCCCAAATCACCCCTGGGTCGCAGTCGGGCGTGTCATTAATCTGGAAATACCACCTTGCTTCTCTCCGCACGTCTTCCAATACTGCAGGGTCCTGCAGGAGACTTTCATTCAGCCTCCAGGTTACCGATCCAGGAAGCTGAAAATCCGCAAGGTTGTATTTCAGAGTAATTGGCGCATGATCTGACCAAGTTATTTTCCCTATTCCAGCTTCTTTAACTGCATGTAGCTGGTTATGTGGAATAAGGAAGTAATCTATACAGGAGTATATCTTATGGGGAATGGAATAAAAGGAGTAGTCTTTCTCCTGAGTGTGTCAGTCGCCATACATCTACTAGTCTTTCTTTTTGTATTAACCGCAAGATCCGTTTCCGGGTCCCCGCTGATGCTGCCGAGGTCCCGGAAGAGGTATCCACACTGGGCACCAAGGGGATATTCAAATCACCCCCCAGAATCAACTGCCCTTCCTGAAATACTCCCAGTTTATCCATAAATTTCCCAAAAAATATGTCCTGTTGTGTGTTGGGAGCATAAAACGAGGCCAGCGTTACCACTGACCTCCCAATCGTCCCTTTCAGGGCCAGGTATTGTCCCCCAGGATCCACCAAGGTGTCTGTGCATAACCATGGAATCTTATTCGAGATCAGAATAGATACCCCTCCCTTTTTTGCCACCGGATTGGTGGCGTGATATCCTATTGGGTACGTTCTATTTCTAAGAAAGGGGAGACCTCCCTCTGAAGTGTGTCTCCTGAATAAAAGCCATCTCGCTCCCTGTCCGCTTCAGCTCCCGCAGAATTATCTGTCTCTTTTCTGGAGTGTTTAACCCTTTTGCATTAATCGACATTATTGACACTGCATCCATTTTTTTTTTTTTTCCCTTTTACTAATCAGTGCAATGCTATACTGTAAAACCTCGGCGGCGGCGGCAGACCGGGGTACACCCCGTGAGAGAGAGCAGTAGAGAAAAAGAAAAAGATGAAAGAAAAAAAAAACCCCTCCCCTACCCTACTCTAATATCCAATGGGAAAAAAGTGCCCCTGCCCTTCCTCCCCACTGATATGTAAAGCAATTTGCTTTAAACACTCTTACCCTAACTGAGTGTTGACCTACTAGGGGGGTGTTAGTTGCGCATGCCCCCGAGCGAGGGGTCCCTGGTCCCCCCCCCACCCGCTCCTCCTGTCCCTTTTTGCTGCCCACTTATACCATCTGTCTAACTGGTTATCTTATCTTCCATTAGACCTTTGCCCTGTCTGACCCTTTGTTCTGACTCTTATAATCCTATTCCTGCTGACTCCTATAATCCAGGAGAGAAAAAAAAAAAAACGCACCCCCGGCCCAAAATGCAAACCCTTTCTACACCCCAAAAAGAAGGAAACTCGAGAGTGCCTTATAAATAAACAAAAAAAAAAAAAAAAACCTCAAGTAAACTACCCCAAAACAATATCCCATAATTACCCAATGACCCTCTCTGTGTATATATGTTTCAGTAGACCTCTCTTCTGACACTCCTGCCCCCTACTTCTCGCTACTATCTGCACTCTGCATCTACTCATATTCTTCCTATTCACATTATCGTAATTTAACAGTTATCTACAAGGTATGAGATCTATTGATATCACAATATACTTTTAGTTCTCCATAAACTCAAAACGACATAAAAATAATAATACAGGAGATGTCATCAAAACTTTACATATTATTCCTATCCAACCATACATTACAGATATCGCCTATATTGCCTATTGCCATTTACTCTGGTCATTTTTCCCTGCAAAAAAGGGAAAACCTCCCATTTCTTGAGGTAACCACATGTTATCCCCATTAAGCACATACCTCCTCTGCACCCCCCCCCCCCCCGGTGCCCCACTTGTACATGTATCAATTAGCCCCCCGTGACTATGAATATGTTTCTTGCCCAAATCTAATTGTGAAAAACTTTTTTTTTTTTTTTTGTGATGTTTGTAGTGTATATTTGTGTATGTAACCCTACCCTACTTTGTCCCTCATAAACCAGAACAACAAAATAAATAATTACATAAAAAATAAAAAAAGCCAGTGAAAAGGCCAATAAAAACAAACTAAAAAGGAGCATTCTCCTGTGTATAAACGTGTATGTCTATAAATGGGTTTGAGTGAATGTATATGTATCAATATGTGCCTCTGTGTGCTTATACTGCACCCGTCGGGAGCGGGATGAGCGGCCAACGAGGCGAGTACAAAGGAGCTCGCTATTTAACCTTTCGGGGTATTTACCCGTTACGAATACTATCCCCGTCTTCCATGTTACCTCCTGCCAACCTCTTATACCCCTTTACCCCCCCCCCCCACTATTCTCCTACCCCCCCTCCCCTTCCATAGATTCTAATCCTCCTTATATTATACTCATCAAAAAAATATGATCTATAAAAAAACAAACAAAAAACAGCCCACAGAAAAGAAAGAGGGCAAGTTTGACTGCACTTACCCTAACACATTCTGTGGGCCGCCTTTTTACCCCTAACCTCTCCGCTTTTACATATCATATGCAAGATTAAATAACCCCGCCATTTCTAAGTGAGGAGGTTGAGGAAAAAAAAAGGGGGGGAGGGGTCACCCCTCACCTACACACCCCCGACCCCACCCTTCCCCCCTATTCCTATACCCCATGCCCTCTTCCCGCCCCCTCCCCCTCTTCCTCATACGTAAACCAGTCCAATAGCTTTAGGCCTTAAAAAAAGAAAAAACAGCCTGCAAGAAAAAAGAGAGGAAAAAAACAAAAACAAAAGGTCAAATAAGTAGTTTTTAAAGCAAGGGAAAAAAGGGCCAACATCAAATGTTAATCCCCTTGTTTATTCATGTCTCTAGTCCGTTACCTCTGTAGTCTGTATTCTTGGGTTTAGTTGCACCCAGTCCGGCACCTCAAATGGTTCAGTTCCCAAAAAAGAATATAGTTCTGTCAGATCGGCTCTGGAACGCAACCAAAACGCAAGTGAGCCCTTTTTGATTAGCACGGAGATTGGGAATCTCCACCGATAAGTTCCTCCCCATTCCCTCACTCGATCTAATACTGGGCGAAGTAGAGCTCTACGCTGCAAAGTGGCGCTTGATAAGTCTGGTAGAATCTTTAGCTGTGCCCCATTATATTCTATTGTTCCTGCCTCCCATGCTTGCCTTAGAATTCTCTCCCTATGCACAAAATAGTGCAAGCGACACACCACATCCTGGGGGCGACTTCTATCTTTAGATTTAGGGCCCAACGCCCTATGGGCTCTATCAAGTTCACAGTTTGCAGGCATAGCGTCCTTCAGTATTTTTTGAAAAATGCACTTTACCATCTCCTTCTAGATCTTCCTGGTCAGTCACCTCTGGGACACCCCGTATACGTACATTGTTACGGCGACTGCGGTCCTCGAGGTCCTCCAGGCGTAACTGTAGGGCGACCGTAATTTCTACTTGAGCCTGGCTGGATCCCTCCAACAACTTCACCCTTTGTTCCAGGAGATGGGACGCATTCTCGCCCTCTGTTACTCGATCCGTTACCCCCTGCAAATCCCCTCGGATTATTTCTAATTCCATGCGATGTGTTTCCTCCACTTTAGAGATAAGAGCTCCTATATCTGCTCTTGTCTGAAGTGCCTGAATGAGTGCTTTCAAATCCTCCATTTCCCTCTTCAACCCCCCTGTCTCAACATCTCCGCGTATGGGGGGAAGGGGTATAGTCCCAGCAACAACCCCCGCCGTTCTAGGGCTCTGTGGAGGGATCTGTAGAGCTTCCACCCCAACTCTCCCGGCCATCTGGGACTGTCTGGTGCATCTGTGTAAGCTGTCCACCCGGCTGCAGCTCGTCTGTCTGGCCACTCTTACCTCGGAACTCCGGTCCTCCACCCTGTTTGGGGGTGAAGTAGAGCTGGATCTCAGGCTGCTGCTCCCCCGGCTTTGATGATTGTGCCTTACGTGAGGTTCGGGTTTCCCGCTGCCTCCACGCACACATGCCGTTGCACTGCTGCTGTTTGTGCTCCCGTAGCGTGTACGTCCGCCAAGTGTCTCCTGCACTCTCACGCGCTGGAGTGCTCTCTCGCGTGCTGAAACAGGTGCACTGCTATTGCTCTATTACTGCCGTTCTCCGTCTTCCACTTAGTCTTTTTCGTCTCTCATGGAGCGGCTAGAGGAACCAGGGACTCATGCCTCTCAGCCCTCACGCCCGGACATGCGCAGACCAAATAAACCTAATTTCACTACTGAAATATTACTGTGTCCTTTAGTTATTTGATAGATCAAAATTATTCTGCTGATCCCAACACCCAAATATTTATAAATGACAATCATGGAAATTGTCAGGGGTTCCTAAACTTTTGCGTACAACTGTATTATATAATCTCCTAATATATCTCTCCAAATAACACGCCCAAGCTCATCTCTACACCACACAGCCACAAAAGGCAAGAGAATTCTTGTTGGGCATTGTATTAGTGTTCGGACGAACACACTTGGACCAACTTTTAATGGTTCAAAAAATATCAGGCAAAATGGTCGGCCCCCACGCATAATCACTTTATCAAATTTGGCCCTCTTTGAAAATAGTTTGGACACCCCTGTTCTAACACTAGCCTCTCTAGCCCTGAAAAATCAGTATACATTTTTTCTACAGGTTATTCGACCCGATCTCCAGCTGCGGAAGCTCTGCTGAGTACATGTCCGACAGCGGCTGTGAAATTATTGGGAAGTGACATCACCCATAGACTTACTATGGGGCTTCCGTTGACGGACGTGTCCTCGGCACCCGCCCACACAGCAAAGCCGCGGCTGACAGCTCAGCGTGGGATATGAGTTTTTTTCGGCCACTGGAGATCGGGTCGGATCGCCTGTAGAAAAGGTATGTATACAGATTTTCTTCTTTTCAGGGCTAGATAGGTTAGTGTTAGAATGTTGGTGTCTATAGATGCAGGGATTTTAGTTTTTGCATGGACTTCCACTTTAACATTTAGTGCCTGTACAGGCATGTATTTGTAGCATACAGCGGCTGTCTCTTGGTGTGCTATTCATTTTGACAGACTAGCTGCACAAACCACCTGTCATTCCCTGGGTGCATAAACCCAACCCTTTGCATGGAGGTTTTTTGAATATAGTGGTGATATCTGTACATGCAATAGGATGCATGAAGAGTACAGTGCATCCGGAAAGTATTCACTGCTCTTCACTTTTTCCACACTTTGTTTCAGCCTTATTCCAAAATGGACTAAATTCATTATTTTCCTCAATTCTACAAACTATGCCCCATAATGACAATGTGAAATAAGTTTGTTTTGAAATCTGCAAATTTAAAAAAAACTGAAAAAATCCCATATACATAAGTATTCATAGCCTTTTCTCAATACTTTTGTTGAAGCACCTTTGGCACCATTTACAGCCTCAAGTCTTTTTGAGTATGATGCTGCAAGCATGGCATGCCTATTTTTGGGCAGTTTCTCATTCTTTGCAGGACCTCTCAAGCTTCATTCAGGATGGATGGGGAGCATCAGTGCACAGCCATTTTCAGATCTCTCAGCATTTGCACAATCGGGTTCAAGTCTGGGCTCTGGCTGGGCCACTCAAGGATATTCACAGAGTTGTCCCATAGCCACTCTTTTGTTATCTTGGCTGTGTGCTTAGGTTCGTTGTCCTGTTAGAAGATGAACCTTCGCCCCAGTCCAGAGCGCTCTGGGAGCAGGTTTTCATCAAGGATGCCTCTGTACATTGCTGCAGTCATCTTTCCCTCCTGACTAGTCTCCCAGTTCCTGCTGCTGAAAAACATCCCCATAGCATGATGCTGCCACCACCATGTGTCACTGTAGGTATGGTATAGGCCAGATGATGAGCGGTGCCTGGTTTCCTCCAGGCATGACACTTGCCATTCAGGCCAAAGAGTTCGATCTTTGTTTCATCAGGCTTGTATAGTAGAGTGGCCAGACAGAAGCCACTCCTCAGTAAATAGGACAGCCCATCTACAGTTTGCCAAAGGGCACCTGAAGGACTTTCAGATCATAAGAAACAAAATTCTGTTTCATCACACCAGAGAATTTTTGTTTCTCATTGTCTGACAGTCCTTCAGGTGCCTTTTGGCAAACTCCAGACGGGCTGTCTTTTACTGAGGAGCGGCATCTGTCTGGCCACTCTACCATATAAGCATGATTGGTGGAGTGCTGCAGAGATGGTGGTTGTTCTGGAAGGTTCTCCTCTCTCCACAGAGAAACTCTGGGGCTCTTTCGAAGTGACCATCGTCTTCTTGGTTACCTCCCGGACTAAGGCCCATCTCCCTCATTTGCTCAGTTTGGCCAGGCGGCCTGCTCTAGGAAGAGTCATGGTGGTTCCAAACTTCTTCCATTTATGGATGATGGAGGCCACTTTGCTCACTTATGTACCCTTTCCCAGGTTTGTGCCTCGATACAATCCTGTCTTGGAGGTCTACAGACAATTCATTGGACTTCATGGCTTGGTTTGTGCTCTGACATACACTGTTAACTGTGGGACCTTATATAGACTGAATTTCCCACAGGTGGACTCCAATCAAGTAATAGAAATCTCTCCTAGGATCAGTAGTGAAAGCAGAATGGACCTGAGCTCAATTAAGTATTCACAGCCTTTGCCCTGACACTCATGTACATGTGATTTTTTTTAAATAAATTTGCAAAGATTTTAAGCTTTTTTTCATGTTGTCATTATGGGGTATTTGTAGAATTTTTGAGGAAAATAATGCATTTTAATCCATTATGGAATAAGGCAGGTAACATAACAAAATGTGGATAACGTGAAGCACTATGAATACTTTCTGAATGCACCGTAATTTAAGATAAGGCAAAAGTTCTCACCATTCCCTTCTCTACTAATAAAATGTTTTTGTTTTTTATCAATGTCCCTGTTAAAGAGTTTAACTTTTTACTTTTGTCATTATGAGAAGAAATCTCCCCAGCAGACGGCAATAAAAACCTGTAGCTATAATCTTTCTTACTCTATTCAAAACCAAATAAAAAGCTTTAGCTGGGCTTTAACCACTTGCCGACCACCTTCTGCAGATATACGGCGGCTTGGCTGCACAAAGTCCGTGCATGTGGTATTGTGGGTGCCCGCCGCACACTGTGGGTCGAGCGGGCTCAATGTCTGCCAGCCACTGATGCTCGTGGTACAGGGATCTGCTTATGTAAACAAGGCGGATCCCCATTCTGACGGGACAACTGAGATCTGCTGTTCCTAGTGATCAGGAACAGCTATCTCTGTGTTGTCCCAGTAAGCCCATCCCCCCACACAGAACACACCCAGGGAGCACAGTTAACCCTTTGATTGGCCCCTAGTGTTAACCCTTTGCCTGCCAGTGTCATTTATACATTGATTTATTTTTATTTTTTTATATTAGCACTCATCACTGTAATAATGTCACTGGTCCCCAAAAAGTGTCATTGAGGGTCAGTAATGTTGCAGTCCCGCTAAACATCGCAGATCGCCGCCATTACTAGTAAAAACAATTAAAAAAATTTAAAGTCCCTAAATCTACCTCCTATTTGGTAGACGCTATAACTTTTGCCCAAACCAATCAATATACGCTTATTGCGATATATATATTTTTTTTTTATACCAAAAATATGTAGCAGAATACATATTGGCCTAAACTGATGAATACATTTTTTTTATATATATATATATATATATATATATATATATATATATATATATATATATATATATATATATATATATATATATATATATATATATATTTTTGGAGCTGTATTATAGCAGAAAGTAATATATAAATACGTTGTGTGTGTATGTGTATATATGTGTGTGTGTGTGTGTGTGTGTATATATATATATATATATATATATATATATATATATATATATATATATATATATATATATATATATACACACACACACACACACTTTAGAAAAAAAAATTTTAGAAAAAAAAAAAATTGTCAGTCATTTTTTGTCAAAATAAAAACCAAAATTAAAACCCGCAGAGGTGTGATCAAATACCACCAAAAGAAAGCTCCTATTTGTGGGGAAAAGCATCGCACAGCCACGCAATTGTCAGTTAAAACGACAGTGCCATATTGCAGAAAATGGCCTGGTCATTAAGGGGCTGAAGTGGTTAAAGTGTGTCTAGGCAAAATGAAAAAAATTAAAAAGTCAGTACATATTCGCTGTACATGAATATTTCCTCATGTTTTGTCATCTTAAAAACCCTGCAAGTACAGAAAAAATCCTTAATCTACCAGAAATCCAGTGTGCTTCTCTTTTCCTGTTTGAGATGACAACATCCTGCCTCTGCTGCACTGAAATCCCTGCCTGCTAGACCCTAACCTGTTCTCTATTTGGGACTGCAGAACATCCTCCCCCCTTTATCTGCATAACATAAGATGGTGGTTTTCTGTAGTCCAGAGAAGCTCAGGTGAGGCTGATAACATTGGCTGGTATGCAAGTGCAGCTGAAGCAGAAGTTAGGAGGTCACTCTTAACTTCTGCAAAACAAAACATTTTTTGGCACAAAAAAACATGTTTTTTCTACACTTGCTTCACCAAAAATATTTTCTCATTAAAATAATATCTTTTTTTTGGGGAGGGGGAGCTTAGACTCCTCCCGAGAGGGGAATCTTAAATACCTGTATATAAGGTAGATATTTATAGGAGGACGGAGGAACCCGACAAGCAGTGCGGGAAAAGAAGTGGTTAAATCTATAAGAATTTTTTTGTTTCTTTGTCACTTAATACTAGAAGGTTAAAAGGTTGAAAGTTAGACGGACAATGAATTGTGAAAGACCATGAATTGTCGCTTATAAGATAGATAAGGGGGGAAATGGGGGCAGCTAGGGATAGAATTATATATGTCATATGTGTCACAAAGTTATAAAAGGAAAGGGAGGAAAAAGAGAAAAAAGGTAAAATATGTAGACTCTGAAAAGGTCATTGGTTGAGTAGATAGAGGGCACTGTTTCGAGATCTCAGGCACAGACTCCTGCCTGTTTGACAACACCCCCCATATTAAACGCCTTTCCTCCGAGTGGAGGATAAGTCAGAGGCGTTACAGGGTTTTTTTTTTGTTTTGTGTGTTTGAGAGGATTTTTTATTTTATTTTTTCAGGGAGTGACCTGGTCCCGGTGTTGCACTAGGTCACCAGACGCGCGGGGAGTTTTTAATCTCCATGGGGAACTTAAAAGGTTTTTCTTTCTTTTTATTTTTATTTTTTTTCTTTCGCCTCCCCCTTTTCTCTCTCTCCCCTACCGGACGGACTCCATTATAATAGAAATGACTAAGATAACATTCACCTCATACAATGTCAAGGGACTCAATATCCCAGAGAAACGGATAAGGCTGTTTTCGGAATTAAATAGACCTAAATCACAGATTATCTTTCTGCAAGAGACACATTTTAAAAGGGATAAAATCCCAAACCTTAAAGTGGTTGTAAACCCACTCACTATTTATTTTATTTTTTTCGTCAACCTGCAAGAGAAAGGCATAATGAGCTAGTATGACTAGCATACTAGCTCATTATGTACCACTTACCTTAGATCGGGGCCCCCGAAGCAGTCCGTGTCCCTCTGTCCAGCCGCAGACATCACTGCGGCAATAGCCGGAATGTTACTTCCGGGTATCGCCGCACCAGCCAATCACAGCGCCGCTCCGGCGCTGTGATTGGCCGGAGCGGCGAAGAAGTGACTCCGCGCATGATCCGTTGAATTCGGCTACGTCGTCGAATGCTGCGACCTAGCCGAATTTGTGAATGGGATTAACCCCATGAATGCGCCGTTGTCTACGGCGCGCATGCGCTGTAGACGGCGGCACCTGTCTTTTTAGTAAATATCTCCTAAACCGTGTAGGTTTAGGAGATATTTCTTGCACCTACAGGTAAGCCTTAATCTAGGCTTACCTGTAGGTGCAAGTTGAAAAAGTGGGTTTACAACCACTTTAAAGACCATAGATTCCCGATAATATACCATAGTACATCACAGAGCTCCAAATCATGTGGGGTCTCTATTATGGTGTCAAAACAGTTATTTATGGATGAGGGAGGACGCCTATTGATAGTTAAAGGAACCCTGGGTCAACAAAAAGTCACATAAGTGAACATGTATTTACCAAATGAAGATCAGATAAATTGCTTGGAGCTATACCTACAGCTGGTACATCAACATAGGGAGGGAATCCTGGTGATGGGTGGTGATTTCAACATGGCTCTAGACCCTATAAAAGACACTTCGAAAGGTACCTCCCATCTATAATATGTCAAATTGAGAAAAGCAAAAAAACTCCTACAAGATTTACAATTGATAGATAGTTGGAGGACGGTTCATACACAGGACAGGGACTACGCGTTTTTTTTGGGCGAAATACAAAACGTATACTAGAATAGACTATGTTCTAATATCTCAAAACAGTTACATCCCTTGTAGATGCCTCTATTGGGTCAAGACCATGCTTCGACAAGCTGTACAATAAAACTGGGTGAGGCGGATATCAAAGAATAGCACTGGAAGATTAACGAGACTCTGCTAAAAGACAGTGAATATGAGGGGAAATTAAGATCAGAGTTAGAGTCCTTTTCTCACACTAAATGACACAGGAGAAACAACTCCTTTCTGTCTGTGGGAAACGCATAAGTGTGTCTCAGAGGTAATTTTATCTCCATGGGGTTGCATAGGAAGCGGAAGTTTAATGAACAGATAGACCTGATGCTTAAGCGGATAAGGGAATTGGAAACCGTACATAAAAAAATCCCAGGCACAATTAATAGAACAAGAACTAGATGTTACACAGGAGAAGTTGAATCTACTGCTAATTGATGAAGCCAAAGCTAAATTAAGCAGAGGGAGGAGAACATTTTACGAATTCGGGAATAAGCCAGGAAGAATGTTGGCAAATGCTCTCAGAGAAACTAGTAAATGTAATCATATTTCACAAATTAAAAAGCAAAAGGATGAGATGGTTAGTACCCCCAAAAAGAATTGCTCAATGCTTTAAAGAGTATTATGAGGGCTTATATCAATTAGAAGAGAAATCTACCCCAGAAAATGCCCAAAAGAAATGGGAAAGGGCCAGGGAATATATAAGAGAAACGGGGATGCCAAAATTGACGGCTGAAGCAATCAGAGAAATAGACGAACCAATCACAAAAGAGGAGTTTATGGGAGCAATAAAACTTCTGAAACTAGGGAAAGCATGAGAGATTTTCAAAAAAATGACTGTCAATATACCCGAGCCCGATGACCCCTATTCTGGGTACCATGACATTCCAGCCAGGGCTGATAGACCGAAAATGTATGGCTATACGATAAAGAGGTATCAGTAGAGTGGTTCATTTTCAAGAGAAAACCGACTGATGACGAGGAGAGAGATTGAAAGAGGTAGCACCAGAACTGGATTTTCTCAGAATGATGCAATTAGAAGCGTTTATACGAACAAAGGCAAAGGTGTATATACAGAAGTCAGATCATTGTCAAGATTTGAGCAAATGTGCCTGAAGGGAAATCCTCTTAGACACTCATTATCATATTTCTATGGGATACTAATTAACTCAAACTCCACAAGAACTTACGTTCCTGCAGGCATGGGAGAGAGACTTGGGGATGACATTTTCTCAAGAGCAGAGAGACAGGGTTCTGGTATTCAACTACAAGGCCTCAGTAGCGAGCAGATACCAAGAGGGAGGGTATAAAATTCTAACCTAGATGGTACAGAACACCATCTGTACTACACCGAATCTACCCCCAGACGACCGATGTTTGTTGGAGGTGCAAGGCAGCAGAGGGTACGTTAATACATATTTTTTGGGAGTGTGAGAAAATTAAGGAATTCTGGAGAACGGTGATAGAAATTATTAAAACAATAACGGGAGTGTCTCTAGAAGACAGACCGGAAGCCATTCTATTACTCGATATCCCTATATCGATGGAAAATATAAAAACTCACTGCTCAGACATCTTCACAGCCGCTAGGGCATGTATCCCTGTCCTGTGGAAAAAGGAGAGCCCCCCCATCTAATATACAGTGGTTCACCAGAATTGCAGAAATCCAACAAATGGAGAATCTTACTATGACAATGAAAGATCAAGACGAGAGGTACCGGACTATATGGGCGCCCTACGTGAGGTATAGGGAGGGGATAAGAGGAAAATTGAGCTAGACCGGGGGGGGGGGGGGGGTTTGGGAAGAGGCAAGAGTCTGATTCGCCGCCCTTGTGTTTTCTTTTTTTTTTCTTGGGAGGGAGTTGGAGGTAGAGAAGGAAAAGAAAATTCACATTAAGTAATGAACTGAGTAGGAGATAAGAGAATATAAGATGACAATACTCAGATTGGTAAAATGAGATGGTATAAAAGTATGGAAAATTATAATGTGAATGTGAAAATTATAAATAAAAAAAATAAAAAATTCTCTTCCCAGTCCATATGCACGCCATACACCTAGCAGTTGTGAAAGCTACGCACCAGCTTCTGGTTGAAAAAACAATTGTATATAACTGAAGTAATTGTAGCAATCTCTTCCCACTGGTTCAGTTGTTTCCCAATTTTGAGCAACCAAACTAATTAAATTTATATATAGAACATCAATTAAAAACCAGAGGGTTATGGTTTGTTCTTCTTTTCCCATTGTAATAAAAGCTTGTGAAAAGGTATCACAATGGCCATGTATATTCTTGATTTACCGTCTGATTTAAAAAAGTCAAACTTTTCTTAATTTGAAAGATAAAATTGCCAAACCAAATAAGTTATGAGTAATTTTAATGTGCTTTTTTTAAAAAAAAAATTTTTTCAGGTCCTGCTTCTCAGCCCACAACCAACGATAGCACTTCGGTTCAAAACAGCTACGATACCATAGAAGGTGGCGGATACATGGGTAAGTACTCAATTTTTGTGTTGTCGGACTGCTGGACTCAAATAACACTAGCTTGTAAACCATTTCAAATATTAAAAACACAATACTGACCATACACTACCCACGCTTGTGCCACAAGTTTCCAACAGCCATGTTGGTAGGCACCACAAGTTGCATACTACCTTTGCTAGCTAGAATACACTCTGCCTCTTCTAAATTTGTTTTACTAGGAGCCAGTCTTGCTTGACTTCATGACCAAGCCCTCTATCTACCATTCTCTTGGCTAACTAGAGTGCACTTATTAGCTACTAAGGGCCTGATTCATAAAGTTGTGATATGGCCTTACCACAGCCATATCGCTGCTTAAAATAAAAAAAGAAAAGAGAAAAAAAAAAACACGAAACAAAGCTATTGCATGTTTATAAATGACTGTACTTGCACATTCATGCTCTACAGATGCATATTGCACTCTACTAGCCTTAGGAGTTTAAAGCGGAGTTCCACCCAAAAGTGGAATTTCCGCTCATTTGTCTCTCAACACCACCCCCTCTGGTGCCACATTTGGCACCTTTTGGAGGAGGAGGGGGAGGAGCGGATACCCGTTTTTGACAAGTATCCTTTGCCTACTTCTGGGAGACTGGGCCGTGGCGCATGAAGTCTCCTTCCCCGGGCCAGTAGAAGAGCGCAGCGGTACCTCACGCATGCACAGTAAGGACCTGGCGTGAAGCCGTGATATTACCGGCAATGGCGACGGCAGCATCCGACAGCTGTTGGAAACATCAGCTGCAGTGCCGACATCGCTGGACTCCAGGACAGGTAAGTGTCCTATTAAAAGTCAGCAGCTGCAGTATGTGTAACTGCTGGCTTCTTATTTTTGCAGGGGTGGGCAGACCTCTTTAGTCGCTTCAATATCGGGCACTTTCACCCCCTTCCTGCCCAGGCCAATTTTCAGTGCTGTCGCACTTTGAATAACAAATGCGCGGTCGTGCAACACTGTTACCATCAAATGTGTATTTTTTTTTTTCGAAAGATTGAGCTTTCTTTTGGTGGTATTTAACCACTTGCTGCCCGCCCACCCACCGTCAAATGACAGAGGGGCGGTGCGGCTCTCGTTCTGTAATGACGTCGTCCCAGAACGGCCGCTCTCATGCGCCCACAGCGCGGCGAACGCGCCGCGTTGCTAGGACATGGCGCAACCCCAGTCTCTGTAAAGCTCTTTAACCATGTGACCGGCTGTATCCAATCACAGCCGGTCACATGTAAACACGGATATGCCGGTAATCGGCGCTCCCCACCTCACACTGACAGTGTGTGGCGAAGAGAGCCGAACGGCGACTTCTCCTCGCAGGAGACATGTACACATGTAATCAGGGCACTGATCATCAGTGCCCTGATTACCATAGTGCCAGCGATCACTGCCCACAAGTGCCACCAATCAATACCCATTAGTGATGCCAGCCAGTCAATGCTGGCTATCAGTGCCACCCGTCAATGTCCATCAGTGCCCATAAGTGCGGCATATCAGTGAAGCAGATAAATTTACTTTTTACAAAATTTACTGACAGAAACTTAAACTTTTTTTTTTCCCAAAATTTCGGGTTTCTTTTTTTTTTTGTAGAAAATAACCCAGCAGTGATTAAATACCACCAAAAGAAAGCTCTATTTGTATGAAGAAAATAAAAATAATTTCACATATTTACAGTATAGCATGACCGCGCAATTGTCATTCAAAGTGTGATGGCGCTGAAAGCTGAATAATGGCCTGGGCAGGAAGGGGATTAAGTGCCCTTTATTGTTGGTCACCACTGGGTTTTTTTTTCTGCCTGACAAACAAACGTAAAAAAGTGTGTGTATATATGTATGTATATATATATATATATACCGTATATACTCGAGTATAAGCCGACCCGAATATAAGCCGAGGCACCTAATTTTACCACAAAAACTGGGAAAACTTATTGACTCGAGTATAAGCCTAGGGTATGCCTCACTTTGCCTCACTGTGTCCATGACTAGACTGACGTTTAACATGGGAGTCTATGGAAGGGGTGCCCGGCTTTGAAAAATCGGTGCTCCCCGGGCCGTAGGTCCCCTGGACAAGAAACTTTGCAAACCTGTAGAGCAAGAGTGGGGCTGCATGTGTGCCAAGTTTGGGGTCCAGAGGACCTACGGCCGGTACCGGGTCCCCAAAGTCACCAGAGAAATTACCGTTTAACATGGCAGTCTATGGAAGGGGTGCCCGGTTTTGAAAAATCGGTGCTCGCCGGCCGTAGGTCCCCCGGACAAGAAACTTTGCAAACCTGTAGAGGAAGAGTGGGGCTGCATGTGTGCCAAGTTTGGGGTCCAGGGGACCTACGGCCGGCCGGTACCGGCTCCCCAAAGTCCGGGCGATCAGGCGCAAAAAGGTGACTCGAGTATAAGCCGAGGGGGGCATTTTCAGCACACAAAATTGTGCTTAAAAACTCGGCTTATACTCGAGTATATACGGTATATATATATGTGTGTGTGTGTGTGTGTGTATATGTATATATATATACGGTGTGTGTGTGTGTGTGTGTGTATGTGTGTGTGTATATATATATATATGTGTGTGTGTGTGTGTGTGTGTGTATATATATATATATATATATATGTGTGTGTGTGTGTGTGTGTGTATACACACACACACACACACACACACACTGTAAAGTATTCAGACCCCCTTAAAATCATTTAAGTTCATTTTTTTTCCTCAATGTACACACAGCACCACATATTGACAGAAAAACACAGAATTGTTGACATTTTTGCAGATTTATTAAAAAAGAAAAACTGAAATATCACATGGTCCTAAATATTCAGACCCTTTGCTCAGTATTTAGTAGAAGCACCCGTTGATCTAATACAGCCATGAGTCTTTTTGGGAAAGATGCAACAAGTTTTTCACACCTGGATTTGGGGATCCTCTGCCATTCCTCCTTGCAGATCCTCTCTAGTTCTGTCAAGTTGGATGGTAAACAGCCATTTTTTTTTAGGTCTCTCCAGAGATGCTCAATTGGGTTTAAGTCAGGGCTCTGGCTGGGCCATTCAAGAACAGTCACGAAGTTGTTGTGAAGCCACTTCTTCGTTATTTTAGCTGTGTGCTTAGGGCAGGGCTTGACAAATTTGCTTGGAATCTAGGAGCCGGCTAAAAAAGTTAGGAGCCAGGAACGTGCCCCGTCCCGCCAAGCTCGCGCGCAGAAGCGAACGCATACGTGAGTAGCGCCCGCATATGAAAGCAGTGTTCAAACCACACGTGAGGTATCGCCGCGATCGGTAGATCGAGAGCAATAATTATAGCCCTAGACCTCCTCTGCAACTCAAAACTTGCAGCCTGTAGAATTTTTTAAACGTCGCCTATGGAGATTTTAAAGGGTAAAAGTTAGTCGCCATTCCACGAGCGGATGCAATTTTGAAGCGTGACATGTTGGGTATCAATTTACTCAGCGTAACATTATCTTTTACAATATTAAAAAAAAAATGGGCTAAACTTTACTGTTGTCTTATTTTTTTATTTTAAAAAAATTTATTTTTTCCCAAAAAAGTGCGCTTGTAAGACAGCTGCGCAAATACAGTGTGACAAAGTATTGCAATGACCGCCATTTTATTCTCTAGGGTGTTAGAATAAAAAATATATATAATGTTTGGGGGTTCTAATTAGAGGGAAGGAGATGGCAGTGAAAACAGACAGGGAAACTCCATTAGCATTGCTGTTTGTTTTGTCATACCAACGGCCACCACAAGATGGCGCTAGATCACAGAAGGAAGCATAGGCCTGCAGAAGGCCGCAAAGCCGTGGCCTCAATTACCGGCCGGCGCGGCCCGACGCGATCCCGCGGAGGGGGGGGCACGGAGAGACCAGATTCCCCAGCTGTGCTGCCCCAGGCACCAGGTCGCTAATTCTAGTCGCAACCGCGACCTGGCGCCTGGGGTTTGTCGAGACCTGGCTTAGGGTCATTGTCTTGTTGGAAGGTAAACCTTCGGCCCAGTCTGAGGTCCTGAGCACTCTGGAGAAGGTATTCGTCCAGGATATCCCTGTACCTGGCCGCATTCATCTTTGCCTCGATTGCAACCAGTCGTCCTGTCCCTGCAACTGAAAAACACCCCCACAGCATGATGCTGCCACCACGCTTCACTATTGGGACTGTATTGGACAGGTGATGAGCAGTGCCTAGTTATCTCTACACATACCGCTTAGAATTAAGGCCAAAAAGTTCTATCTTGGTCTCATCAGACCAGAGACTCTTATTTCTCACCATCTTGGAGTCCTTCAGGTGTTTTTTTTACCAAACTCCATGTGGGCTTTCATGTGTCTTGCACTGAGGAGAGGCTTCCGTCTGGCCACTCTGCCATAAAGCCCCGACTGGTGGAGGGCTGCAGTGATTGTTGACTTTCTACAACTTTCTCCCATCTCCCGACTGCATCTCTGGAGCTCAGCCACAGTGATCTTTGGGTTCTTCTTTGCCTCCCTCACCAAGGCTCTTCTCCCCCGATAGCTCAGTTTGGCCGGATGGCCAGCTCTAGGAAGGGTTCTGGTCGTCCCAAACATCTTCCATTTAAGGATTATGAAGGCCACTGTGCTCTTAGGAACCTTAAGTGCAGCAGAATTTTTTTTTTGTAACCTTGGCCAGATCTGTTCCTTGCCACAATTCTGTCTCTGAGCTCTTTAGGCGGTTCCTTGGACCTCATGATTCTCATAAGCTCTGACATGCACTGTGAGCTGTAAGGTCTTATATAGACAGGTGTGTGTGTGGCTTTCCTAATCCAGTCCAATCAGTATAATCAAACACAGCTGGACTCAAATGAAGGTGTAGAACCATCTCAGGCTGGGTTCACACTAGTGCGACACGACATCTGTCCTACTTTGGATCCGACTTTGCCCTGCGACATGAAGCCGACATATGTCCGACTTTCAATGAACGGGGATCCGACTTGGATCCCCGCCAATATCAGGCACTGTGTTTGGTATGAATCTTGAAGAGAACTCCAGGCCAAATTTTAAATTAAGAAAACGGCGCGGGTTCCCCTCCAGGAGCATACCAGGCCCTTGGGTCTGGTCTGGATTTGAACAGGCGCCCCTACGCCGAAAAAACGGCGTGGGGGTCCCCCCAAAATCCAAACCAGACCCTTATCCGAGCACACAACCTGGCCGGCCGCAGGGGAAGAGGGGGGGACGAGAGAGCGGCCCCCCCTCCCTCCTGAACCGTACCAGGCCGCATGCCCTCAACATGGGGGGTTTGGTGCTCTGGGGCAGGGGGGCGACCTGCGGCCCCCCCACCCCAGAGCACCCTGTCCCCATGTTGATGAGGACAGGGCCTCTTCCCGATAACCCTGGCCGTTGGTTGTCGGGGTCTGCGGGCAGGGGGCTTATCGGAATCCGGGAGCCCCCTTCAATAAGGGGGCCCCCGGATCCCGGCCCCCCACCCTATGTGAATGAGTATGGGGTACATCGTACCCCTACCCATTCACCTGGTGGAAAAAATTTGCAATAAAAAACCACTACACAGGTTTTCAAAGTAATTTATTGCACAGCTCCGGGGGTCTTCTTCCGACTTCCGGGGGTCTTTTCCGACTTTGAGGGTCTCCGGTGTCGTCTCCCGCTCTCCGGTTCTTCTCCCGCTCTCCGGTTCTTTCTTCCGCCGGGCCTCCGCTAACTTCTTTTTAGCTCTCTTGCTAACAGAGGCCCGGTCTTCCCATTGTCTCGTCCGGCTCTCCGTTGTTCTTCTGCCGGCCCCTCCACTAACTTCTTCGTAGCTCTTTCGCTAGTGGAGGGGTCGGTCTTCCCGTCGCTGTCGCCGTCTGCGTCTTCTTCCCTCTCCTTCTCGATGTTGACGCGTCGCCTCCTCCCGCTGTAATACTGGCTCTCCGCTCCGCATTAATATAGGCTTCTAATGACGTCACAGTCACATGTTCACATGACGTCACAGTCACATGCTCCGGGGCCATGTGCCCTGGAACATGTGACTGTGACGTCATGAGAAGCCTATATTAATGCGGAGCGGAGAGCCAGTATTACAGCGGGAAGAAGCGACGCGTCAACATCGAGGAGGAGAAGAGGGAAGAAGAAGCCGACGGGAAGCCCGGCCCCTCCACTAGCGAAAGAGCTAAAAAGAAGTTAGTGGAGGGGCCGGCAGAAGGACAACGGAGAGCCGGACGAGACAACGGGAAGATTGGGCCTCTGTTAGCAAGAGAGCTAAAAAGAAGTTAGCGGAGGCCCGGCGGAAGAAAGAACCGGAGAGCGGGAGACGACACCGGAGACCCCCGGAAGTCGGAAGAAGACCCCCGGAAGTCGGAAGAAGACCCCCGGAGCTGTGCAATAAATTACTTTGAAAACCTGTGTAGTGTTTTTTTTTATTGCAATTTTTTTTCCACCAGGTGAATGGGTAGGGGTACGATGTACCCCATACTCATTCACATAGGGTGGGGGGCCGGGATCCGGGGGCCCCCTTATTGAAGGGGGCTCCCGGATTCCGATAAGCCCCCGCCCGCAGACCCCGACAACCAACGGCCAGGGTTGTTGGGAAGAGGCCCTGTCCTCATCAACATGGGGACAGGGTGCTCTGGGGTGGGGGGGCCGCAGGTCGCCCCCCTGCCCCAGAGCACCAAACCCCCCATGTTGAGGGCATGTGGCCTGGTACGGTTCAGGAGGGAGGGGGGGCCGCTCTCTCGTCTTCCCCTGCGGCCTGCCAGGTTGTGTGCTCGGATAAGGGTCTGGTTTGGATTTTGGGGGGCCCCCCACGCCGCTTTTGGGCGTAGGAGCGCCTGTTCAAATCCAGACCAGACCCAAGGGCCTGGTATGCCTCTGGAGGGGAACCCACGCCGGTTTTTTATTTAAAATTTGGCCTGGAGTTCCCCCTCCAGAGCAGTACAGCACAAGTCGCATGCCAAAGTCGGACCATGCAAGACTGCGGTCCGACTTTGATCCGACTTCAATGATAGTCAATGGGCTGAAGTCGGATCAAAGTCGGACCAAAGTAGTACAGGGAGCATTTTCAAAGTCGGACCGACATGTGTCGGACCAGTTAGGACGGCTCTCATAGGGAAACATTGATTTTCACACGTCATGCGACATGAGCTCCCAATGTCGGAGCGTTTGTCGCCCCACTGTGAACCAGGCCTCAAGGATGATCAATAGAAAAGGACAGCACCTGAGTTAAATATGAGTGTCACAGCAAAGGGTCTGAATAATTGGGACCATGTGATATTTCAGTTTTTCTTTTTTAATCTGCAAAAATGTCAACAATGCTGTGTTTTTCTGTCAATATGGGGTGCTGCGTGTACAGACAGACAGACAATATTATATATATATATATATATATATAAAGACAGACAGACACACAGACAGACACACAGACAGACACACAGACAGACACACAGACAGACACACAGACAGACACACAGACAGACACACAGACAGACACACAGACAGACACACAGACAGACACACAGACAGACACACAGACAGACACACAGACAGACAGACACACAGACAGACAGACACACAGACAGACAGACACACAGACAGACAGACACACAGACAGACACACAGACAGACACACAGACAGACACACAGACAGACACACAGACAGACACACAGACAGACACACAGACAGACACACAGACAGACACACAGACAGACACACAGACAGACAGACAGACACACAGACAGACAGACACACAGACAGACAGACACACAGACAGACAGACACACAGACAGACAGACACACAGACAGACACACACACAGACAGACACACACACAGACAGACACACACACAGACAGACACACAGACAGACAGACACACAGACAGACAGACACACAGACAGACAGACACACAGACAGACAGACACACAGACAGACAGACACACAGACAGACAGACAGACACAGACAGACACAGACAGACACAGACACAGACACAGACAGACAGACACAGACAGACAGACAGACACAGACAGACACAGACAGACACAGACAGACAGACACAGACAGACACAGACAGACACAGACAGACACAGACAGACACAGACAGACAGACACAGACAGACACAGACAGACACAGACAGACAGACACAGACAGACAGACACAGACAGACAGACACAGACAGACAGACACAGACAGACAGACACAGACAGACACAGACAGACAGAGACAGACACAGACAGACACAGACAGACAGAGACAGACACAGACAGACACAGACAGACACAGACAGACAGACACAGACAGATACAGACACAGACAGACACAGACAGATACAGACAGACACAGACAGACACAGACAGACACAGACAGACACAGACAGACACAGACAGACACAGACAGACACAGACAGACAGACAGACAGACACAGACAGACAGACACAGACAGACACAGACACAGACAGATACAGACAGACACAGACAGACAGACACAGACAGACAGACACAGACAGACAGACACAGACAGACACAGACAGACAGACACAGACACAGACAGACAGACACAGACAGACACAGACAGACACAGACAGACACAGACAGACACAGACAGACACAGACAGACACAGACAGACACAGACAGATACAGACACAGACAGACAGACACAGACAGATACAGACACAGACAGATACAGACACAGACAGATACAGACACAGACAGATACAGACACAGACAGATACAGACACAGACAGACACAGACAGACAGACACAGACAGATACAGACACAGACAGACAGACAGACACAGACAGACAGACACAGACAGACAGACAGACACAGACAGACAGACACAGACAGACAGACACAGACAGACACAGACAGACACAGACAGACACAGACAGACACAGACAGACAGACAGACACAGACAGACAGACAGACACAGACAGACACAGACAGACACAGACAGACACAGACAGACACAGACAGATACAGACACAGACAGATACAGACACAGACAGATACAGACACAGACAGATACAGACACAGACAGATACAGACACAGACAGATACAGACACAGACAGATACAGACACAGACAGATACAGACACAGACAGATACAGACACAGACAGACACAGACAGACAGACAGACACAGACAGACAGACACAGACAGATACAGACACAGACAGACAGACAGACACAGACAGACACAGACAGATACAGACACAGACAGACACAGACAGACACAGACAGACACAGACAGACACAGACAGATACAGACACAGACAGACAGACAGACACAGACAGACACAGACAGACACAGACAGACACAGACAGACACAGACAGACAGACACAGACAGACACAGACAGACAGACACAGACAGACACAGACAGACAGACACAGACAGACAGACACAGACAGATACAGACACAGACAGACAGACAGACACAGACAGACAGACAGACACAGACAGACACAGACACAGACAGACAGACAGACACAGACAGACACAGACAGACACAGACAGACACAGACAGACAGACACAGACAGACACAGACAGACAGACACAGACAGACAGACACAGACAGATACAGACACAGACAGACAGACAGACACAGACAGACAGACAGACACAGACAGACACAGACACAGACAGACAGACAGACACAGACAGACACAGACAGACACAGACAGACACAGACAGACAGACACAGACAGACACAGACAGACACAGACAGACACAGACAGACACAGACAGACAGACAGACACAGACAGATACAGACACAGACAGACAGACAGACACAGACAGACAGACAGACACAGACAGACACAGACACAGACAGACAGACAGACACAGACAGACACAGACAGACACAGACAGACACAGACAGACAGACACAGACAGACAGACAGACAGACACAGACAGATACAGACACAGACAGACAGACACAGACAGACAGACAGACAGACACAGACAGATACAGACACAGACAGACAGACACAGACAGACACAGACAGACACAGACAGACACAGACAGACACAGACAGACACAGACAGACACAGACACAGACAGACACAGACACAGACAGATACAGACACAGACAGACACAGACAGACACAGACAGACACAGACAGACACAGACAGACACAGACAGACACAGACAGACACAGACAGATACAGACACAGACAGACAGACACAGACAGACACAGACACAGACAGACACAGACACAGACAGATACAGACACAGACAGACACAGACAGACACAGACAGACACAGACAGACACAGACAGACAGACACAGACAGACACAGACAGACAGACACAGACAGACACAGACAGACAGACACAGACAGACACAGACAGACAGACACAGACAGACAGACACAGACACAGACAGACAGACAGACACAGACAGACACAGACAGACACAGACAGACACAGACAGACAGACACAGACAGACACAGACAGACAGACACAGACAGACAGACACAGACAGATACAGACACAGACAGACAGACAGACACAGACAGACAGACAGACACAGACAGACACAGACACAGACAGACAGACAGACACAGACAGACACAGACAGACACAGACAGACACAGACAGACAGACACAGACAGACACAGACAGACAGACAGACACAGACAGACAGACAGACACAGACAGACACAGACACAGACAGACAGACAGACACAGACAGACACAGACAGACACAGACAGACACAGACAGACAGACACAGACAGACAGACAGACAGACACAGACAGATACAGACACAGACAGACAGACACAGACAGACAGACAGACAGACACAGACAGATACAGACACAGACAGACAGACACAGACAGACACAGACAGACACAGACAGACACAGACAGACACAGACAGACACAGACAGACACAGACACAGACAGACACAGACACAGACAGATACAGACACAGACAGACACAGACAGACACAGACAGATACAGACACAGACAGACAGACACAGACAGACACAGACAGACACAGACAGACACAGACAGACACAGACAGACACAGACAGACACAGACACAGACAGACACAGACACAGACAGATACAGACACAGACAGACACAGACAGACACAGACAGATACAGACACAGACAGACAGACAGACAGACACAGACAGACACAGACAGATACAGACACAGACAGACAGACACAGACAGACACAGACACAGACAGACACAGACACAGACAGATACAGACACAGACAGACACAGACAGACACAGACAGACACAGACAGACACAGACAGACACAGACAGACACAGACAGACAGACACAGACAGACACAGACACAGACAGACACAGACACAGACAGACACAGACAGACACAGACAGACACAGACAGACACAGACAGACACAGACAGACAGACACAGACAGACACAGACAGACACAGACAGACACAGACAGACACAGACAGACACAGACAGAGACAGACACAGACAGACACAGACAGACACAGACAGACAGACAGACACAGACAGACACAGACAGACACAGACAGACACAGACAGACACAGACACAGACAGATACAGACACAGACAGACACAGACAGACACAGACAGACAGACAGACACAGACAGACACAGACAGATACAGACACAGACAGACAGACACAGACAGACACAGACAGACACAGACAGACACAGACAGACACAGACAGACACAGACAGACAGACAGACACAGACAGACACAGACAGATACAGACACAGACAGACAGACAGACACAGACAGACACAGACAGACACAGACAGACACAGACAGACACAGACAGACACAGACAGACAGACAGACACAGACAGACAGACACAGACAGACACAGACAGATACAGACACAGACAGACAGACAGACACAGACAGACACAGACAGACACAGACAGACAGACAGACACAGACAGACAGACAGACACAGACAGACACAGACAGACACAGACAGATACAGACACAGACAGACAGACAGACACAGACAGACACAGACAGACACAGACAGAGACAGACAGACAGACACAGACAGACAGACACAGACAGACACAGACAGACACAGACAGACAGACACAGACAGACACAGACAGACAGACACAGACAGACACAGACAGACACAGACAGACACAGACAGACAGACAGACACAGACAGACAGACACAGACAGACACAGACAGACACAGACAGACAGACAGACACAGACAGACAGACACAGACAGACAGACACAGACAGACAGACAGACACAGACAGATACAGACACAGACAGACAGACACAGACAGACACAGACAGATACAGACACAGACAGACAGACAGACACAGACAGACAGACAGACAGACACAGACAGACACAGACAGACACAGACAGACACAGACAGACACAGACAGACACAGACAGACACAGACAGACACAGACAGACACAGACAGACACAGACAGACAGACAGACACAGACAGACACAGACAGATACAGACACAGACAGACAGACAGACACAGACAGACACAGACAGACACAGACAGACACAGACAGACACAGACAGACACAGACAGACACAGACAGACAGACACAGACAGACACAGACACAGACAGACACAGACAGACAGACACAGACAGACACAGACAGACACAGACAGACAGACACAGACAGACACAGACAGACAGACACACAGACAGACACACAGACAGACACACAGACAGACACACAGACAGACACACAGACAGACACAGACAGACAGACACACAGACAGACACAGACAGACACAGACAGACAGACAGACAGACACAGACAGATACAGACACAGACAGACAGACACAGACAGACACAGACAGATACAGACAGATACAGACAGACAGACAGACACAGACAGACAGACAGACAGACACAGACAGACACAGACAGACACAGACAGACACAGACAGACAGACAGACACAGACAGACAGACAGACACAGACAGACACAGACAGATACAGACACAGACAGACACAGACAGACACAGACAGACACAGACAGACACAGACAGATACAGACACAGACAGACAGACAGACACAGACAGACACAGACAGACACAGACAGACACAGACAGACACAGACAGACAGACACAGACAGACACAGACAGACAGACACAGACAGACACAGACAGACAGACACAGACAGACAGACACAGACAGACACAGACAGACAGACACAGACAGACACAGACAGACAGACACAGACAGACACAGACAGACACAGACAGACACAGACAGACAGACAGACACAGACAGACAGACACAGACAGACACAGACAGACAGACACAGACAGACAGACACAGACAGACAGACACAGACAGACACACAGACAGACACACAGACAGACACAGACAGACACAGACAGACACAGACAGACAGACAGACACAGACAGACAGACACAGACAGACACAGACAGACACAGACAGACAGACAGACACAGACAGACAGACACAGACAGACACAGACAGACACAGACAGACAGACAGACACAGACAGACAGACAGACACAGACAGACAGACACAGACAGACAGACAGACACAGACAGATACAGACACAGACAGACAGACACAGACAGACACAGACAGACACAGACAGACAGACACAGACAGACAGACACAGACAGACAGACACAGACAGACACAGACAGACACAGACAGACACAGACAGACACAGACAGAGACAGACAGACAGAGACAGAGACAGACAGACAGACACAGACAGACACAGACAGACACAGACAGACACAGACAGACACAGACAGACAGACACAGACAGACAGACAGACACAGACAGACAGACAGACACAGACAGACAGACACAGACAGACAGACACAGACAGACAGACACAGACAGACAGACACAGACAGACAGACACAGACAGACAGACACAGACAGATACAGACACAGACAGACAGACACAGACAGACACAGACAGACACAGACAGACACAGACACAGACAGACAGACACAGACAGACACAGACAGACAGACACAGACAGACAGACACAGACAGACAGACACAGACAGACAGACACAGACAGACACAGACAGACAGACACAGACAGATACAGACACAGACAGACAGACACAGACAGACACAGACAGACACAGACAGACACAGACACAGACAGACAGACACAGACAGACACAGACAGACAGACACAGACAGACACAGACAGACAGACACAGACAGACACAGACAGACACAGACAGACACAGACAGACACAGACAGACAGAGACAGACAGAGACAGACAGACAGACACAGACAGACACAGACAGACACAGACAGACACAGACAGACACAGACAGACAGACACAGACAGACAGACAGACACAGACAGACAGACACAGACAGACAGACACAGACAGACAGACACAGACAGACAGACACAGACAGACACAGACAGACAGACAGACACAGACAGACAGACAGACACAGACAGACACAGACACAGACAGACAGACAGACACAGACAGACAGACACAGACACAGACAGACAGACACAGACAGACAGACACAGACAGACAGACACAGACAGACACAGACAGACAGACAGACACAGACAGACACAGACAGACACAGACAGACACAGACAGACACAGACAGACACAGACAGACAGACAGACACAGACAGACACAGACAGACAGACACAGACAGACACAGACAGACAGACACAGACAGACAGACAGACAGACACAGACAGACACAGACAGACAGACAGACACAGACAGACACAGACAGACACAGACAGACAGACACAGACAGACAGACACAGACAGACAGACACAGACAGACACAGACAGACAGACAGACACAGACAGACAGACACAGACAGACACAGACACAGACAGACAGACAGACACAGACAGACAGACACAGACAGACACAGACAGACAGACACAGACAGACAGACACAGACAGACAGACACAGACAGACAGACACAGACAGACACAGACAGACAGACAGACAGACAGACACAGACAGACACAGACAGACACAGACAGACACAGACAGACAGACAGACACAGACAGACACAGACAGACAGACACAGACAGACACAGACAGACAGACACAGACAGACAGACAGACAGACACAGACAGACACAGACAGACACAGACAGACACAGACAGACAGACACAGACAGACAGACACAGACAGACAGACACAGACAGACAGACACAGACAGACAGACACAGACAGACAGACACAGACAGACACAGACAGACAGACAGAGACAGACACAGACAGACAGACACAGACAGACACAGACAGACACAGACAGACACAGACAGACACAGACAGACAGACAGACACAGACAGACACAGACACAGACAGACACAGACACAGACAGACAGACAGACACAGACAGACACAGACAGACACAGACAGACACAGACAGACAGACAGACACAGACAGACACAGACAGACACAGACAGACAGACAGACACAGACAGACACAGACAGACACAGACAGACACAGACAGACACAGACAGACACAGACAGACAGACAGACACAGACAGACAGACACAGACAGACAGACACAGACAGACAGACAGACACAGACAGATACAGACAGACAGACACAGACAGACAGACAGACACAGACAGATACAGACACAGACAGACAGACACAGACAGACAGACAGACACAGACAGACAGACACAGACAGACAGACACAGACAGACAGACACAGACAGACACAGACAGACACAGACAGACACAGACAGACAGACACAGACAGACACAGACAGACACAGACAGACAGACACAGACAGACAGACACAGACAGACAGACACAGACAGACACAGACACAGACAGACACAGACACAGACAGACAGACAGACACAGACACAGACAGACACAGACAGACACAGACAGACACAGACAGACACAGACAGACACAGACAGACAGACAGACACAGACAGACACAGACAGACACAGACAGACACAGACAGACACAGACAGACACAGACAGACACAGACAGACACAGACAGACAGACACAGACAGACACAGACAGACAGACACAGACAGACAGACACAGACAGACAGACACAGACAGACAGACAGACACAGACAGACAGACACAGACAGACAGACACAGACAGACAGACACAGACAGATACAGACAGACAGACACAGACAGACAGACACAGACAGATACAGACACAGACAGACAGACAGACACAGACAGACAGACAGACAGACAGACAGACACAGACAGACACAGACAGACACAGACAGACACAGACAGACACAGACACAGACAGACACAGACAGACACAGACAGACAGACACAGACAGACAGACACAGACAGACAGACAGACAGACAGACACAGACAGACACAGACAGACACAGACAGACAGACACAGACAGACACAGACAGACACAGACAGACACAGACAGACACAGACAGACACAGACAGACACAGACAGACAGACACAGACAGACACAGACAGACACAGACAGACAGACAGACAGACAGACAGACAGACACAGACAGACACAGACAGACAGACACAGACAGACAGACACAGACAGACAGACACAGACAGACAGACACAGACAGACAGACAGACACAGACAGACACAGACACAGACAGACAGACAGACACAGACAGACACAGACACAGACAGACAGACAGACACAGACAGACACAGACAGACACAGACAGACACAGACAGACACAGACAGACACAGACAGACAGACAGACACAGACAGACACAGACAGACACAGACAGACACAGACACAGACAGACACAGACAGACACAGACAGACACAGACAGACACAGACAGACAGACAGACACAGACAGATACAGACACAGACAGACAGACACAGACAGACACAGACAGATACAGACACAGACAGACAGACAGACACAGACAGACAGACAGACAGACACAGACAGACACAGACAGACACAGACAGACACAGACAGACACAGACAGACACAGACAGACACAGACAGACAGACACAGACAGACAGACACAGACAGACAGACAGACACAGACAGACACAGACACAGACAGACAGACAGACACAGACAGACACAGACACAGACAGACAGACAGACACAGACAGACACAGACAGACACAGACAGACACAGACAGACACAGACAGACACAGACAGACAGACAGACACAGACAGACACAGACAGACACAGACAGACACAGACACAGACAGACACAGACAGACACAGACAGACACAGACAGACACAGACAGACAGACAGACACAGACAGATACAGACACAGACAGACAGACACAGACAGACACAGACAGATACAGACACAGACAGACAGACAGACACAGACAGACAGACAGACAGACACAGACAGACACAGACAGACACAGACAGACACAGACAGACACAGACAGACACAGACAGACACAGACAGACACAGACAGACAGACACAGACAGATACAGACACAGACAGACAGACACAGACAGACACAGACAGACAGACACAGACAGATACAGACACAGACAGACACAGACAGATACAGACACAGACAGACACAGACAGACACAGACAGACACAGACAGACACAGACAGACACAGACAGACAGACACAGACAGATACAGACACAGACAGACACAGACAGACACAGACAGACACAGACAGACACAGACAGACACAGACAGACAGACACAGACAGACAGACACAGACAGATACAGACACAGACAGACAGACACAGACAGACACAGACAGACACAGACAGACAGACAGACACAGACAGACAGACACAGACAGACACAGACAGACAGACACAGACAGACACAGACAGACACAGACAGACACAGACAGACAGACAGACACAGACAGATACAGACACAGACAGATACAGACAGACACAGACAGACACAGACAGACAGACAGACACAGACAGACAGACACAGACAGACACAGACAGACAGACACAGACAGACAGACACAGACAGACACAGACAGACACAGACAGACAGACAGACACAGACAGACAGACACAGACAGACACAGACAGACACAGACAGATACAGACACAGACAGACAGACAGACACAGACAGACACAGACAGACACAGACAGACACAGACAGACACAGACAGACAGACAGACACAGACAGACAGACACAGACAGACAGACACAGACAGATACAGACACAGACACAGACAGACACAGACAGACACAGACAGACACAGACAGACACAGACACAGACAGACACAGACAGACAGACAGACAGACACAGACAGACAGACACAGACAGATACAGACACAGACAGACACAGACACAGACAGACAGACACAGACAGACACAGACAGACACAGACAGACACAGACAGACAGACACAGACAGACACAGACAGACACAGACAGACACAGACAGATACAGACACAGACAGACAGACAGACACAGACAGACACAGACAGACACAGACAGATACAGACACAGACAGACAGACAGACACAGACAGACAGACACAGACAGATACAGACACAGACAGACAGACACAGACAGACACAGACAGACACAGACAGACAGACAGACACAGACAGACAGACACAGACAGACACAGACAGACACAGACAGACAGACAGACACAGACAGACAGACACAGACAGACACAGACAGATACAGACACAGACAGACAGACACAGACAGACACAGACAGACACAGACAGACACAGACAGACAGACAGACACAGACAGACAGACACAGACAGACACAGACAGACACAGACAGACAGACAGACACAGACAGACAGACACAGACAGACACAGACAGACAGACACAGACAGACACAGACAGACACAGACAGACAGACAGACACAGACAGACAGACACAGACAGACACAGACAGACACAGACAGATACAGACACAGACAGACACAGACAGACACAGACAGACACAGACAGACACAGACAGACACAGACAGACACAGACAGACAGACACAGACAGACAGACACAGACAGATACAGACACAGACAGACACAGACAGACACAGACAGACACAGACAGACACAGACAGACACAGACAGACACAGACAGACACAGACAGACACAGACAGACACAGACAGACAGACACAGACAGACAGACACAGACAGACACAGACAGACACAGACAGACAGACAGACACAGACAGACAGACACAGACAGACACAGACAGACAGACACAGACAGACACAGACAGACACAGACAGACACAGACAGACACAGACAGACAGACAGACACAGACAGATACAGACACAGACAGATACAGACAGACACAGACAGACACAGACAGACAGACAGACACAGACAGACAGACACAGACAGACACAGACAGACAGACACAGACAGACAGACACAGACAGACACAGACAGACACAGACAGACAGACAGACACAGACAGACAGACACAGACAGACACAGACAGACACAGACAGATACAGACACAGACAGACAGACAGACACAGACAGACACAGACAGACACAGACAGACACAGACAGACACAGACAGACAGACAGACACAGACAGACAGACACAGACAGATACAGACACAGACAGATACAGACACAGACAGACACAGACAGACACAGACAGACACAGACAGACACAGACACAGACAGACACAGACAGACAGACAGACAGACACAGACAGACAGACACAGACAGATACAGACACAGACAGACACAGACACAGACAGACAGACACAGACAGACACAGACAGACACAGACAGACACAGACAGACAGACACAGACAGACACAGACAGACACAGACAGACACAGACAGATACAGACACAGACAGACAGACAGACACAGACAGACACAGACAGACACAGACAGATACAGACACAGACAGACAGACAGACACAGACAGACAGACACAGACAGATACAGACACAGACAGACAGACACAGACAGACACAGACAGACACAGACAGACAGACAGACACAGACAGACAGACACAGACAGACACAGACAGACACAGACAGACAGACAGACACAGACAGACAGACACAGACAGACACAGACAGACACAGACAGACAGACAGACACAGACAGACAGACACAGACAGACACAGACAGATACAGACACAGACAGACAGACACAGACAGACACAGACAGACACAGACAGACACAGACAGACAGACAGACACAGACAGACAGACACAGACAGACACAGACAGACACAGACAGACAGACAGACACAGACAGACAGACACAGACAGACACAGACAGACAGACACAGACAGACACAGACAGACACAGACAGACAGACAGACACAGACAGACAGACACAGACAGACACAGACAGACACAGACAGACACAGACAGACACAGACAGACAGACAGACACAGACAGACACAGACAGACAGACAGACACAGACAGACAGACACAGACAGACACAGACAGACACAGACAGATACAGACACAGACAGACAGACAGACACAGACAGACACAGACAGACACAGACAGACACAGACAGACACAGACAGACACAGACAGACAGACAGACACAGACAGACAGACACAGACAGACAGACACAGACAGATACAGACACAGACAGACACAGACAGACACAGACAGACACAGACAGACACAGACAGACAGACACAGACAGACAGACACAGACAGATACAGACACAGACAGACACAGACACAGACAGACAGACACAGACAGACACAGACAGACACAGACAGACACAGACAGACACAGACAGACAGACAGACACAGACAGACAGACACAGACAGACACAGACAGACACAGACAGATACAGACACAGACAGACAGACAGACACAGACAGACACAGACAGACACAGACAGACACAGACAGACACAGACAGACACAGACAGACACAGACAGACACAGACAGACAGACAGACACAGACAGACAGACACAGACAGACAGACACAGACAGATACAGACACAGACAGACACAGACAGACACAGACAGACACAGACAGACACAGACAGACAGACACAGACAGACAGACACAGACAGACAGACACAGACAGATACAGACACAGACAGACACAGACACAGACAGACAGACACAGACAGACACAGACAGACACAGACAGACACAGACAGACAGACAGACACAGACAGACAGACACAGACAGACACAGACAGACACAGACAGATACAGACACAGACAGACAGACAGACACAGACACAGACAGACAGACACAGACAGACACAGACAGACACAGACAGACACAGACAGACACAGACAGACACAGACAGACAGACAGACACAGACAGACAGACAGACACAGACAGACAGACAGACACAGACAGACAGACACAGACAGACAGACAGACACAGACAGACAGACACAGACAGACACAGACAGACAGACACAGACAGACACAGACAGACACAGACAGACAGACACAGACAGACAGACACAGACAGACAGACACACAGACAGACACACAGACAGACACAGACAGACACAGACAGACAGACACAGACAGACAGACACACAGACAGACAGACACACAGACAGACACACAGACAGACACACAGACAGACACAGACAGACACAGACAGACACAGACAGACAGACAGACACAGACAGACAGACACAGACAGACAGACAGACACAGACAGACAGACACAGACAGACAGACAGACACAGACAGATACAGACACAGACAGACAGACACAGACAGACACAGACAGATACAGACACAGACAGACAGACAGACACAGACAGACAGACAGACAGACACAGACAGACACAGACAGACACAGACAGACACAGACAGACACAGACAGACACAGACAGACAGACACAGACACAGACAGACAGACACAGACAGATACAGACACAGACAGACAGACACAGACAGATACAGACACAGACAGACACAGACAGACACAGACAGACACAGACAGACACAGACAGACACAGACAGACAGACACAGACAGATACAGACACAGACAGACACAGACACAGACAGACAGACACAGACAGACACAGACAGACACAGACAGACACAGACAGACAGACACAGACAGACAGACACAGACAGACACAGACAGACACAGACAGACACAGACAGACAGACAGACACAGACAGACACAGACACAGACAGACAGACACAGACAGACACAGACAGACACAGACAGACACAGACAGACACAGACAGACAGACACAGACAGACACAGACAGACAGACAGACACAGACAGACAGACACAGACAGACAGACAGACACAGACAGATACAGACACAGACAGACAGACAGACACAGACAGACACAGACAGACACAGACAGACACAGACAGACACAGACAGACAGACAGACACAGACAGACAGACAGACACAGACAGACAGACACAGACAGATACAGACACAGACAGACAGACAGACACAGACAGACAGACAGACAGACAGACACAGACAGACACAGACAGACACAGACAGACACAGACAGACACAGACAGAGACAGACAGACAGACAGAGACAGACAGACAGACACAGACAGACAGACACAGACAGACACAGACAGACACAGACAGACAGACACAGACAGACAGACACAGACAGACAGACACAGACAGACACAGACAGACACAGACACAGACAGACAGACACAGACAGACAGACAGACACAGACAGATACAGACACAGACAGATACAGACACAGACAGACAGACACAGACAGACACAGACAGACACAGACAGACACAGACAGACACAGACAGACACAGACAGACAGACAGACACAGACAGACAGACACAGACAGACACAGACAGATACAGACACAGACAGACAGACAGACACAGACAGACAGACAGACAGACAGACACAGACAGACACAGACAGACACAGACAGACACAGACAGACACAGACAGAGACAGACAGACAGAGACAGACAGACAGACACAGACAGACAGACAGACACAGACAGACAGACACAGACAGACACAGACAGACAGACACAGACAGACAGACACAGACAGACAGACACAGACAGACACAGACAGACACAGACACAGACAGACAGACACAGACAGACAGACAGACACAGACAGACAGACACAGACAGACAGACACAGACAGACACAGACAGACACAGACACAGACAGACAGACACAGACAGACAGACACAGACAGACAGACAGACACAGACAGACAGACACAGACAGACAGACAGACACAGACAGACAGACACAGACAGACAGACAGACAGACACAGACAGACACAGACACAGACAGACAGACAGACACAGACAGACACAGACACAGACAGACAGACAGACACAGACAGACACAGACACAGACAGACAGAGACAGACACAGACAGACACAGACAGACAGACACAGACAGACAGACACAGACAGACAGACACAGACAGACAGACACAGACAGACACAGACAGACAGACACAGACAGACAGACAGACACAGACAGACACAGACACAGACAGACACAGACAGACACAGACAGACACAGACAGACACAGACAGACACAGACAGATACAGACACAGACAGACAGACACAGACAGATACAGACACAGACAGACACAGACAGACACAGACAGACACAGACAGACACAGACAGACACAGACAGATACAGACACAGACAGACAGACACAGACAGATACAGACACAGACAGACACAGACAGACACAGACAGACAGACACAGACAGACACAGACAGACACAGACAGACACAGACAGACACAGACAGACAGACAGACACAGACAGACAGACACAGACAGACAGACACAGACAGACAGACACAGACAGACAGACACAGACAGACACAGACAGACAGACAGACACAGACAGACAGACACAGACAGACAGACACAGACAGACACAGACAGACACAGACAGACAGACACAGACAGACAGACACAGACAGACACAGACAGACAGACAGACACAGACAGACAGACAGACACAGACAGACACAGACAGACACAGACAGACAGACAGACACAGACAGACAGACACAGACAGACAGACACAGACAGACACAGACAGACAGACACAGACAGACAGACACAGACAGACACAGACAGACAGACACAGACAGACAGACACAGACAGACAGACACAGACAGACAGACACAGACAGACAGACACAGACAGACACAGACAGACAGACACAGACAGACAGACAGACACAGACAGACACAGACACAGACAGACACAGACAGACACAGACAGACACAGACAGACACAGACAGACACAGACAGACACAGACAGATACAGACACAGACAGACAGATACAGACACAGACAGACACAGACAGACACAGACAGACACAGACAGACACAGACAGACAGACACAGACAGACACAGACAGACACAGACAGACACAGACAGACACAGACAGACACAGACAGACAGACACAGACAGACAGACACAGACAGACAGACACAGACAGACAGACACAGACAGACACAGACAGACAGACAGACACAGACAGACAGACACAGACAGACAGACACAGACAGACACAGACAGACACAGACAGACAGACACAGACAGACAGACACAGACAGACACAGACAGACAGACAGACACAGACAGACAGACAGACACAGACAGACACAGACAGACACAGACAGACAGACAGACACAGACAGACAGACACAGACAGACAGACACAGACAGACACAGACAGACAGACACAGACAGACAGACACAGACAGACACAGACAGACAGACACAGACAGACACAGACAGACACAGACACAGACAGACAGACAGACACAGACAGACAGACACAGACAGACAGACACAGACAGACACAGACAGACAGACACAGACAGACACAGACAGACACAGACAGACACAGACAGACACAGACACAGACAGACACAGACAGACACAGACAGACAGACAGACACAGACAGACAGACACAGACAGACAGACACAGACAGACAGACAGATACAGACACAGACAGACAGACACAGACAGACACAGACAGACAGACACAGACAGACACAGACACAGACAGACACAGACAGACAGACAGACACAGACAGACACAGACACAGACAGACAGACAGACACAGACAGACACAGACAGACACAGACAGACACAGACAGACAGACACAGACAGACAGACACAGACAGACACAGACAGACAGACAGACACAGACAGACAGACAGACACAGACAGACACAGACAGACACAGACAGACAGACAGACACAGACAGACAGACACAGACAGACAGACACAGACAGACACAGACAGACAGACACAGACAGACAGACACAGACAGACAGACACAGACAGACACAGACAGACAGACAGACACAGACAGACACACAGACAGACACACAGACAGACACAGACAGACACAGACAGACAGACAGACACAGACAGACAGACACAGACAGACAGACACAGACAGACACAGACAGACACAGACACAGACAGACAGACAGACACAGACAGACAGACACAGACAGACAGACACAGACAGACAGACACAGACAGACACAGACAGACAGACACAGACAGACACAGACAGACACAGACACAGACAGACACAGACAGACACAGACAGACAGACAGACACAGACAGACAGACACAGACAGACAGACACAGACAGACAGACAGATACAGACACAGACAGACAGACACAGACAGACACAGACAGACAGACACAGACAGACACAGACACAGACAGACAGACACAGACAGACACAGACAGACAGACACAGACAGACACAGACAGACACAGACAGACACAGACACAGACAGACACAGACAGACACAGACAGACAGACACAGACAGACAGACACAGACAGACAGACACAGACAGACAGACAGACACAGACAGATACAGACACAGACAGACAGACACAGACAGACACAGACAGACAGACACAGACAGATACAGACACAGACAGACAGACACAGACAGACACAGACAGACAGACAGACACAGACAGATACAGACACAGACAGACAGACACAGACAGACACAGACAGACACAGACAGACAGACACAGACACAGACAGACAGACACAGACAGACACAGACAGACACAGACAGATACAGACACAGACAGACAGACACAGACAGACACAGACAGACACAGACAGACACAGACAGACAGACAGACACAGACAGACACACAGACAGACACACAGACAGACACAGACAGACACAGACAGACAGACAGACACAGACAGACAGACACAGACAGACAGACACAGACAGACACAGACAGACACAGACACAGACAGACAGACACAGACAGACAGACACAGACAGACACAGACAGACAGACACAGACAGACACAGACAGACACAGACAGACACAGACAGACACAGACAGACACAGACAGACACAGACAGACACAGACACAGACAGACACAGACAGACACAGACAGACAGACACAGACAGACAGACAGACACAGACAGACAGACACAGACAGACAGACAGATACAGACACAGACAGACAGACACAGACAGACACAGACAGACAGACACAGACAGACACAGACACAGACAGACAGACACAGACAGACACAGACAGACAGACACAGACAGACACAGACAGACACAGACAGACACAGACACAGACAGACACAGACAGACACAGACAGACAGACACAGACAGACAGACACAGACAGACAGACACAGACAGACAGACAGACACAGACAGATACAGACACAGACAGACAGACACAGACAGACACAGACAGACAGACACAGACAGATACAGACACAGACAGACAGACACAGACAGACACAGACAGACAGACAGACACAGACAGATACAGACACAGACAGACAGACACAGACAGACACAGACAGACAGACACAGACAGACACAGACACAGACAGACACAGACAGACACAGACAGACACAGACAGACAGACAGACACAGACAGACAGACAGACACAGACAGACACAGACAGACACAGACAGACACAGACACAGACAGATACAGACACAGACAGACACAGACAGACACAGACACAGACAGACAGACAGACACAGACAGACACAGACAGACACAGACAGACACAGACAGACACAGACAGACACAGACAGACAGACACAGACAGACACAGACAGACACAGACAGACAGACACAGACAGACACAGACAGACACAGACAGACAGACACAGACAGACACAGACAGACACAGACAGACACAGACAGACAGACACAGACAGACACAGACAGACACAGACAGACAGACACAGACAGACACAGACAGACAGACACAGACAGACACAGACAGACACAGACAGACAGACACAGACAGACAGACACAGACAGACAGACACAGACAGACAGACACAGACAGACACAGACAGACACAGACAGACAGACAGACACAGACAGACAGACACAGACAGACAGACACAGACAGACACAGACAGACACAGACAGACAGACAGACACAGACAGACAGACACAGACAGACACAGACAGACAGACAGACACAGACAGACAGACACAGACAGACAGACACAGACAGACACAGACAGACACAGACAGACACAGACAGACACAGACAGACAGACACAGACAGACAGACAGACACAGACAGATACAGACACAGACAGACAGACACAGACAGACACAGACAGACAGACACAGACAGACACAGACAGACACAGACAGACACAGACAGACACAGACAGACAGACACAGACAGACACAGACAGACACAGACAGACACAGACAGACACAGACACAGACAGACACAGACAGACAGACAGACACAGACAGACAGACACAGACAGACAGACACAGACAGACAGACAGACACAGACAGATACAGACACAGACAGACAGACACAGACAGACACAGACAGATACAGACACAGACAGACAGACACAGACAGACACAGACAGACAGACACAGACAGACACAGACAGACACAGACAGACAGACAGACACAGACAGACAGACAGACACAGACAGACAGACACAGACAGACACAGACAGACACAGACAGACACAGACAGACACAGACAGACACAGACACAGACAGATACAGACACAGACAGACACAGACAGACACAGACACAGACAGACACAGACAGACACAGACAGACACAGACAGACACAGACAGACACAGACAGACAGACACAGACAGACAGACACAGACAGACACAGACAGACACAGACAGACACAGACAGACACAGACAGACAGACAGACACAGACAGACAGACACAGACAGACAGACACAGACAGACAGACAGACACAGACAGACAGACAGACACAGACAGACACAGACAGACACAGACAGACACAGACAGACACAGACAGACACAGACAGACACAGACAGACACAGACAGACAGACAGACACAGACAGACACAGACAGACACAGACAGACAGACACAGACAGACACAGACAGACACAGACAGACACAGACAGACAGACAGACACAGACAGACACAGACAGACAGACACAGACAGACAGACACAGACAGACAGACACAGACAGACAGACAGACAGACACAGACAGACAGACACAGACAGACACAGACAGACAGACACAGACAGACACAGACAGACACAGACAGACAGACACAGACAGACACAGACAGACAGACACAGACAGACACAGACAGATACAGACACAGACAGACACAGACAGACAGACACAGACAGACACAGACAGACAGACACAGACAGACACAGACAGACAGACACAGACAGACACAGACAGACAGACACAGACAGACAGACACAGACAGACAGACACAGACAGACACAGACAGACACAGACAGACACAGACAGACAGACACAGACAGACAGACACAGACAGACACAGACACAGACAGACAGACACACACAGACAGACACAGACAGACACAGACAGACAGACAGACACAGACAGACAGACACAGACAGACACAGACAGACACAGACAGACAGACACAGACAGACACAGACAGACAGACACAGACAGACACAGACAGATACAGACACAGACAGACACAGACAGACAGACACAGACAGACACAGACAGACAGACACAGACAGACACAGACAGACAGACACAGACAGACACAGACAGACAGACACAGACAGACAGACACAGACAGACAGACACAGACAGACACAGACAGACACAGACAGACAGACACAGACAGACAGACACAGACAGACACAGACACAGACAGACAGACACACACAGACAGACACAGACAGACACAGACAGACAGACAGACACAGACAGACAGACACAGACAGACACAGACAGACACAGACAGACAGACACAGACAGACACAGACAGACAGACACAGACAGACACAGACAGACACAGACAGACAGACAGACACAGACAGACAGACACAGACAGACAGACACAGACAGACACAGACAGACACAGACAGACACAGACAGACAGACACAGACAGACAGACACAGACAGACACAGACAGACAGACACAGACAGACAGACACAGACAGACACAGACAGACACAGACAGACACAGACAGACACAGACAGACAGACAGACACAGACAGACAGACACAGACAGACACAGACAGACACAGACAGACAGACACAGACAGACACAGACAGACACAGACAGACACAGACAGACAGACAGACACAGACAGACACAGACAGACAGACACAGACAGACAGACACAGACAGACAGAGACAGACAGACACAGACAGACAGACACAGACAGACACAGACAGACAGACACAGACAGACACAGACAGACACAGACAGACAGACACAGACAGACACAGACAGACAGACACAGACAGACACAGACAGATACAGACACAGACAGACACAGACAGACAGACACAGACAGACACAGACAGACAGACACAGACAGACACAGACAGACAGACACAGACAGACACAGACAGACAGACACAGACAGACAGACACAGACAGACACAGACAGACACAGACAGACACAGACAGACACAGACAGACAGACACAGACAGACAGACACAGACAGACACAGACACAGACAGACAGACACACACAGACAGACACAGACAGACACAGACAGACAGACAGACACAGACAGACAGACACAGACAGACACAGACAGACACAGACAGACAGACACAGACAGACACAGACAGACAGACACAGACAGACAGACACAGACAGACACAGACAGACACAGACAGACAGACACAGACAGACACAGACAGACACAGACAGACAGACACAGACAGACACAGACAGACAGACACAGACAGACACAGACAGACACAGACAGACACAGACACAGACAGACACACAGACACAGACAGACACAGACAGACACAGACAGACACAGACAGACAGACACAGACAGACACAGACAGACAGACACAGACAGACAGACACAGACAGACACAGACAGACAGACACAGACAGACAGACACAGACAGACACAGACAGACAGACACAGACAGACAGACACAGACAGACACAGACAGACAGACAGACACAGACAGACACAGACAGACACAGACAGACACAGACAGACAGACACAGACAGACAGACACAGACAGACACAGACACAGACAGACAGACACAGACAGACACAGACAGACACAGACAGACACAGACAGACAGACAGACACAGACAGACAGACACAGACAGACACAGACAGACAGACACAGACAGACACAGACAGACAGACACAGACAGACACAGACAGACACAGACAGACACAGACAGACAGACAGACACAGACAGACAGACACAGACAGACAGACACAGACAGACACAGACAGACACAGACAGACAGACACAGACAGACAGACACAGACAGACAGACAGACAGACACAGACAGACAGACACAGACAGACAGACACAGACAGACACAGACAGACAGACACAGACAGACACAGACAGATACAGACACAGACAGACACAGACAGACAGACACAGACAGACACAGACAGACAGACACAGACAGACACAGACAGACAGACACAGACAGACACAGACACAGACAGATACAGACACAGACAGACACAGACAGACACAGACAGACACAGACAGACAGACACAGACAGACAGACACAGACAGACAGACACAGACAGACACACAGACACAGACAGACACAGACAGACAGACACAGACAGACACAGACAGACACAGACAGACAGACACAGACAGACAGACACAGACAGACAGACACAGACAGACAGACACAGACAGACACAGACAGACACAGACAGACACAGACAGACAGACACAGACAGACAGACACAGACAGACACAGACACAGACAGACAGACACACACAGACAGACACAGACAGACACAGACAGACAGACAGACACAGACAGACAGACACAGACAGACACAGACAGACAGACACAGACACAGACAGACACAGACAGACACAGACAGACAGACACAGACAGACACAGACACAGACAGATACAGACACAGACAGACACAGACAGACACAGACAGACAGACACAGACAGACAGACACAGACAGACAGACACAGACAGACACACAGACACAGACAGACACAGACAGACAGACACAGACAGACACAGACAGACACAGACAGACAGACACAGACAGACAGACACAGACAGACACAGACAGACACAGACAGACACAGACAGACAGACACAGACAGACAGACACAGACAGACACAGACACAGACAGACAGACACACACAGACAGACACAGACAGACACAGACAGACAGACAGACACAGACAGACAGACACAGACAGACACAGACAGACACAGACAGACAGACACAGACAGACACAGACAGACAGACACAGACAGACACAGACAGACACAGACAGACACAGACAGACAGACACAGACAGACACAGACAGACACAGACAGACAGACACAGACAGACACAGACAGACAGACACAGACAGACACAGACAGACACAGACAGACACAGACACAGACAGACACAGACACAGACAGACACAGACAGACACAGACAGACAGACACAGACAGACACAGACAGACACAGACAGACACAGACACAGACAGACACAGACACAGACAGACACAGACAGACACAGACAGACACAGACAGATACAGACACAGACAGACACAGACAGACACAGACAGACAGACAGACACAGACAGACAGACACAGACAGACACAGACAGATACAGACAGATACAGACAGATACAGACACAGACAGACACAGACAGACACAGACAGACACAGACAGACACAGACAGACACAGACAGATACAGACACAGACAGACACAGACAGACACAGACAGACAGACAGACACAGACAGACACAGACAGATACAGACACAGACAGATACAGACACAGACAGACACAGACAGATACAGACACAGACAGATACAGACACAGACAGACACAGACAGACACAGACAGATACAGACACAGACAGACACAGACAGACACAGACAGATACAGACAGATACAGACAGACACAGACAGACAGACACAGACAGACACAGACAGATACAGACACAGACAGATACAGACACAGACAGACACAGACAGATACAGACACAGACAGACACAGACACAGACAGACACAGACAGACACAGACAGATACAGACACAGACAGACACAGACAGACACAGACAGATACAGACAGATACAGACAGATACAGACAGATACAGACAGACACAGACAGACAGACACAGACAGACACAGACAGATACAGACACAGACAGATACAGACACAGACAGATACAGACACAGACAGACACAGACAGACACAGACAGACAGACACAGACAGATACAGACACAGACAGACACAGACAGACACAGACAGACACAGACAGATACAGACACAGACAGACACAGACAGACAGACACAGACAGACACAGACAGATACAGACACAGACAGACACAGACAGACAGACACAGACAGACACAGACAGACAGACACAGACAGACACAGACAGACACAGACAGACAGACACAGACACAGACAGACACAGACAGACACAGACAGACAGACAGACACAGACAGATACAGACACAGACAGACACAGACAGACACAGACAGACAGACAGACACAGACAGACAGACACAGACAGACACAGACAGATACAGACACAGACAGATACAGACACAGACAGACACAGACAGACACAGACAGACACAGACACAGACAGACACAGACACAGACAGACACAGACAGACACAGACAGACAGACACAGACAGACACAGACAGACACAGACAGACACAGACACAGACAGACACAGACACAGACAGACACAGACAGACACAGACAGACACAGACAGATACAGACACAGACAGACACAGACAGACACAGACAGACAGACAGACACAGACAGACAGACACAGACAGACACAGACAGATACAGACAGATACAGACAGATACAGACACAGACAGACACAGACAGACACAGACAGACACAGACAGACACAGACAGATACAGACACAGACAGACACAGACAGACACAGACAGACAGACAGACACAGACAGACACAGACAGATACAGACACAGACAGATACAGACACAGACAGACACAGACAGATACAGACACAGACAGATACAGACACAGACAGACACAGACAGACACAGACAGATACAGACACAGACAGACACAGACAGATACAGACAGATACAGACAGACACAGACAGACAGACACAGACAGACACAGACAGATACAGACACAGACAGATACAGACACAGACAGACACAGACAGATACAGACACAGACAGACACAGACACAGACAGACACAGACAGACACAGACAGATACAGACACAGACAGACACAGACAGACACAGACAGATACAGACAGATACAGACAGATACAGACAGATACAGACAGACACAGACAGACAGACACAGACAGACACAGACAGATACAGACACAGACAGATACAGACACAGACAGATACAGACACAGACAGACACAGACAGACACAGACAGACAGACACAGACAGATACAGACACAGACAGACACAGACAGACACAGACAGACACAGACAGATACAGACACAGACAGACACAGACAGACAGACACAGACAGACACAGACAGATACAGACACAGACAGACACAGACAGACAGACACAGACAGACACAGACAGACAGACACAGACAGACACAGACAGACACAGACAGACAGACACAGACACAGACAGACACAGACAGACACAGACAGACAGACAGACACAGACAGATACAGACACAGACAGACACAGACAGACACAGACAGACAGACAGACACAGACAGACAGACACAGACAGACACAGACAGATACAGACACAGACAGATACAGACACAGACAGACACAGACAGACACAGACAGATACAGACACAGACAGACAGACACAGACAGACACAGACAGATACAGACACAGACAGACACAGACAGACAGACACAGACAGACAGACACAGACAGATACAGACACAGACAGACACAGACACAGACAGACACAGACAGACACAGACAGACACAGACAGACAGACAGACACAGACAGATACAGACACAGACAGACACAGACAGACACAGACAGACAGACAGACACAGACAGACAGACACAGACAGACACAGACAGATACAGACACAGACAGATACAGACACAGACAGACACAGACAGACACAGACAGACAGACAGACACAGACAGACAGACACAGACAGACACAGACAGATACAGACAGACACAGACAGACACAGACAGACACAGACAGACACAGACACAGACAGACAGACACAGACAGACAGACACAGACAGACACAGACAGACACAGACAGACAGACACAGACAGACACAGACAGACACAGACAGACAGACACAGACAGACACAGACAGACACAGACAGACAGACACAGACAGACAGACACAGACAGACACAGACACAGACAGATACAGACACAGACAGACACAGACAGACACAGACAGACAGACACAGACAGACACAGACACAGACAGACAGACACAGACAGACACAGACACAGACAGACAGACACAGACAGACACAGACACAGACAGACACAGACAGACAGACACAGACAGACACAGACACAGACAGACACAGACAGACACAGACACAGACAGACACAGACAGACACAGACAGACACAGACAGACAGACACAGACAGACACAGACAGACACAGACAGACACAGACAGACACAGACAGACAGACACAGACAGACAGACACAGACAGACAGACACAGACAGACAGACACAGACACAGACAGACACAGACAGACACAGACAGACAGACACAGACAGACACAGACAGACACAGACACAGACAGATACAGACACAGACAGACACAGACAGACACAGACAGACAGACACAGACAGACAGACACAGACAGACACAGACACAGACAGACAGACACAGACAGACAGACACAGACAGACACAGACACAGACAGATACAGACAGACACAGACACAGACAGACACAGACACAGACAGACACAGACAGACACAGACAGACAGACACAGACAGACAGACACAGACAGACAGACACAGACAGACACAGACAGACAGACACAGACAGACACAGACACAGACAGATACAGACACAGACAGACACAGACAGACACAGACAGACACAGACAGACAGACACAGACAGACAGACACAGACAGACAGACACAGACAGACAGACACAGACAGACACAGACACAGACAGACACAGACAGACACAGACAGACAGACACAGACAGACACAGACAGACACAGACACAGACAGATACAGACACAGACAGACACAGACAGACACAGACAGACAGACACAGACAGACAGACACAGACAGACACAGACACAGACAGACAGACACAGACAGACAGACACAGACAGACACAGACACAGACAGATACAGACAGACACAGACACAGACAGACACAGACACAGACAGACACAGACAGACACAGACAGACAGACACAGACAGACAGACACAGACACAGACAGACACAGACAGACACAGACAGACAGACACAGACAGACACAGACACAGACAGATACAGACACAGACAGACACAGACAGACACAGACAGACACAGACAGACAGACACAGACAGACAGACACAGACAGACAGACACAGACAGACACACAGACACAGACAGACACAGACAGACAGACACAGACAGACACAGACAGACACAGACAGACACAGACAGACAGATACAGACACAGACAGACACAGACAGACACAGACAGACAGACAGACACAGACAGACAGACAGACACAGACAGACACAGACACAGACAGACAGACACAGACAGACACAGACACAGACAGACACAGACAGACACAGACACAGACAGACACAGACACAGACAGACACAGACAGACAGACAGACAGACACAGACAGACAGACAGACAGACACAGACAGACACAGACAGACACAGACAGACACAGACACAGACAGACAGACACAGACAGACAGACACAGACAGACAGACACAGACAGACACAGACAGACACAGACAGACAGACACAGACAGACAGACAGACAGACACAGACAGACACAGACAGACAGACACAGACAGACAGACACAGACAGACAGACACAGACAGACAGACACAGACAGACAGACACAGACACAGACAGACAGACAGACACAGACAGACACAGACAGACACAGACAGACAGACAGACAGACACAGACAGACACAGACACAGACAGATACAGACACAGACAGACACAGACAGACACAGACACAGACAGACAGACACAGACAGACACAGACAGACAGACACAGACAGACACAGACACAGACAGACACAGACAGACACAGACAGACACAGACAGACACAGACAGACACAGACAGACACAGACAGACAGACACAGACAGACACAGACAGACAGACACAGACAGACACAGACACAGACAGATACAGACACAGACAGACACAGACAGACACAGACAGACACAGACAGACAGACACAGACACACAGACACAGACAGACACAGACAGACAGACACAGACAGACACAGACAGACACAGACAGACACAGACAGACAGATACAGACACAGACAGACACAGACAGACACAGACAGACAGACACAGACAGACAGACACAGACAGACACAGACACAGACAGACAGACACAGACAGACACAGACACAGACAGACACAGACAGACACAGACAGACACAGACACAGACAGACACAGACAGACACAGACAGACACAGACAGACAGATACAGACACAGACAGACACAGACAGACACAGACAGACACAGACACAGACAGACAGACACAGACAGACACAGACACAGACAGACACAGACAGACACAGACACAGACAGACACAGACACAGACAGACACAGACAGACAGACAGACAGACACAGACAGACAGACAGACAGACACAGACACAGACAGACACAGACAGACACAGACAGACACAGACACAGACAGACAGACACAGACAGACACAGACACAGACAGACACAGACAGACACAGACACAGACAGACACAGACAGACACAGACAGACAGACAGACAGACACAGACAGACAGACAGACAGACACAGACAGACACAGACAGACACAGACAGACACAGACAGACACAGACAGACAGACAGACACAGACAGACACAGACAGACAGACAGACAGACACAGACAGACACAGACAGACAGACACAGACACAGACAGACAGACACAGACAGACACAGACAGACACAGACAGACAGACACAGACAGACAGACACAGACACACAGACACAGACAGACACAGACAGACAGACACAGACAGACACAGACAGACACAGACAGACACAGACAGACAGATACAGACACAGACAGACAGACACAGACAGACACAGACAGACACAGACACAGACAGACACAGACAGACACAGACAGACACAGACAGACAGATACAGACACAGACAGACACAGACAGACACAGACAGACAGACACAGACAGACACAGACACAGACAGACACAGACAGACAGACACAGACAGACACAGACACAGACAGACACAGACAGACACAGACACAGACAGACACAGACACAGACAGACACAGACAGACAGACAGACAGACACAGACAGACAGACAGACAGACACAGACAGACACAGACAGACACAGACAGACACAGACAGACACAGACAGACAGACACAGACAGACAGACAGACAGACACAGACAGACACAGACAGACAGACACAGACAGACACAGACAGACACAGACAGACACAGACAGACAGACACAGACAGACACAGACAGACAGACAGACACAGACACAGACAGACAGACACAGACAGACAGACACAGACAGACAGACACAGACAGACACAGACAGACACAGACAGACACAGACAGACAGACACAGACAGACAGACAGACAGACACAGACAGACACAGACAGACAGACAGACACAGACAGACACAGACAGACACAGACAGACAGACACAGACAGACACAGACAGACAGACACAGACAGACAGACACAGACAGACAGACACAGACACAGACAGACAGACACAGACAGACACAGACAGACAGACACAGACAGACACAGACAGACACAGACAGACAGACACAGACAGACACAGACAGATACAGACACAGACAGACAGACACAGACAGACACAGACAGATACAGACACAGACAGATACAGACACAGACAGATACAGACACAGACAGACAGACACAGACAGACACAGACAGATACAGACACAGACAGATACAGACACAGACAGATACAGACACAGACAGACAGACACAGACAGACACAGACAGATACAGACACAGACAGATACAGACACAGACAGATACAGACAGACACAGACAGACACAGACAGATACAGACACAGACAGACAGACACAGACAGACAGACACAGACAGACACAGACAGATACAGACACAGACAGACAGACACAGACAGATACAGACACAGACAGACAGACACAGACAGACACAGACAGATACAGACACAGACAGACAGACAGAGACAGACAGACACAGACAGACACAGACAGACAGACACAGACAGACACAGACAGACACAGACAGACACAGACAGACACAGACAGACAGACACAGACAGACAGACACAGACAGACAGACACAGACAGACACACAGACAGACACACAGACACAGACAGACACAGACAGACAGACAGACACAGACAGACAGACACAGACAGACACAGACAGACAGACACAGACAGACAGACACAGACAGACACAGACAGACAGACACAGACAGACACAGACACAGACAGACACAGACACAGACAGACAGACACAGACAGACAGACACAGACAGACAGACACAGACAGACACAGACAGACAGACACAGACAGACACAGACAGACAGACACAGACAGACACAGACAGACACAGACACAGACAGACACAGACAGACACAGACAGACAGACACAGACAGACACAGACACAGACAGACAGACACAGACAGACAGACACAGACAGACAGACACAGACAGACAGACACAGACAGACAGACACAGACAGACAGACACAGACAGACACAGACAGACAGACAGACAGACAGACACAGACAGACAGACACAGACACAGACAGACACAGACAGACAGACACAGACAGACACAGACAGACACAGACAGACAGACACAGACAGACACAGACAGACACAGACAGACAGACACAGACAGACAGACACAGACAGACAGACACAGACACAGACAGACAGACACAGACAGACAGACAGACACAGACAGACAGACACAGACAGACAGACACAGACAGACAGACACAGACAGACAGACAGACACAGACAGACACACAGACAGACACACAGACAGACAGACAGACACAGACAGACACAGACAGACACAGACAGACACACAGACAGACAGACAGACACAGACAGACACAGACAGACAGACACAGACAGACACAGACAGACACAGACAGACACAGACAGACACAGACAGACACAGACAGACACACAGACAGACAGACAGACAGACACAGACAGACAGACACAGACAGACACACAGACAGACACAGACAGACACAGACAGACACAGACAGACACAGACAGACACAGACAGACACACACAGACAGACACAGACAGACACAGACAGACACAGACACAGACACAGACAGACACAGACAGACAGACAGACACAGACAGACACAGACACAGACAGACACAGACACAGACAGACACAGACACAGACAGATACAGACACAGACAGACACAGACAGACACAGACAGACAGACAGACACAGACAGACAGACACAGACAGATACAGACACACACAGACAGACACAGACAGACACAGACAGACACAGACAGACAGACACAGACAGACAGACAGACACAGACAGACACAGACAGACACAGACAGACACAGACAGACAGACACAGACAGACAGACACAGACAGACAGACAGACACAGACAGACAGACACAGACAGACACAGACAGACAGACACAGACACAGACAGACAGACACAGACAGACACAGACAGACAGACACAGACAGACACAGACAGACAGACACAGACAGACACAGACAGACAGACACAGACAGACACAGACACAGACAGACACAGACAGACACACAGACAGACACAGACAGACAGACAGACACAGACAGACACAGACAGACAGACAGACACAGACAGACACAGACACAGACAGACACAGACAGACAGACACAGACAGACACAGACACAGACAGACACAGACAGACACAGACAGACACAGACAGAC